>JAZGTK010001571.1:9788-38287 GCA_036877625.1 Ambastaia sidthimunki | reverse complement strand
CATAAAAGATACAGAAATGTATGAGCCATAACATGTGGTCTTCAGAAATGTATGAAATGCTGTGATTTCTAGTCAGTTATTATACAGAAATCTTTTTAAGGTGCACAAAATTGCTGTGACCTTTCTCCCTAATTTAACCTGTGGGGAGTCCCAAATACTTCATCTGAATTATTTAACCACTACAGACTTGACCTGTCAGGACACGTAAAGAGATTACATATTTTGTAATCAGTCAGACATTCGTCAGCAACACAAATTCCCAACCTAACGTGATCAAGCTAGACAGATGGATTATTTCAAAACCCGGTTATTTCCTAATCCTCTTCCGTTTGTACGCTGTTCACCCCAATCTGCACTTTCAACGGCTTAAGGAAAGCAAAACTGTTATTCTAACTAACAAATCCCAAGACCAACAAAGGAACTAAACCAGAGCATTTTGCCAAGATACGGAATAAACAAAGGCTTTAATGAAGCATCGATGTTAAAATTTTACGGAAACAGATGGTAGGAAGGAAAGCTATGAAAAGCCACATTCATAAATCATCATTTCCCATCAAGTCATTCCAAATTCTGAATTTCATTTTAAATATCTCCAGGTGGATGGATTTACTTCAAAAGCAGTACAATTCCGTCTCACATACTGTAATGCCACATATTTTCCCGCTGACACTTTTGGGTGCCCTAAGCAGCATTGAGTTATAATGTACTTCCAGTGATAATTAATACAGGTTTAGAATGACATGGTTTGGGCTGATTAGAAAATGACTAAGTTTTCAGTTTTGGGTGAACTGTCCCTTTAAACTTTCAATTTCCAATTTCAGAGAGGTTTGCATTAGCAAGCTAGTTAGAAACCATAAGATCCCGCCCTCTGTTTAGAGAGATCGTCAAAGCAACACCTCCCCAATAGTATGCACAGGTAAATACATAATTTTACAGGCAAATAAGATATCGTTTTATTGCATTCAGACTGAACACAATGATTGGACGAACATTTTATGGTCCTGCGTCTTGCACAGAAGATATATACAAGTATAAATATAATTCTACCACTTTACTTAGCAATTGCTATCAGGATATAAAGACACTTTTTCAACCAGCATAACAAAAATGTTTGTGGAAAAGATTGCCTATCCTGCCTTTAATTCAAGCTGTCCAGCCCGGAAGTATAATTAATCCACGCTAAATATAGTCCCAGTCACAGCTTCTAACGGAGCGCTGTCATTCCCAGATGAAAATACAGAAAAAATCCTTAACAACTTACAGCATTATAAGCCCCTGTCACATACATCACAGCTAGACAACAGACACTTGATTTAGTCAGAAGTCATTTCTTTCTCTGCCTCAGCGAGACTGCTGAGCTTCTAATGAGAATTCACAAATATGATTACTTTTGCCAGACGATTCTTTTAGGGGACATTATGACACTTCTTTCAATTGCTCTAGTGGACAAATGAGAGCATTTGTCATGGCATGAAACCACAGTTGGATCCCATCTCAGTAATTTCAGTCTTACGGTGATGTTTGATATATAACTTGATATCCTGCTAACAGGGAACGTTCACAGAACATTGTTCTCTCTTAAAGTTCTTGCAGTACTGCTGGTAGAACTTTAAGTTATATGTCATGTGTATAAAAACATTATTCTTAGGTAAGTGGAACATTTTATAACCAAGTAATTTGTTGAAAACAAAATTTTTTAATGTTTTTGTACTTAATGGAATCATTAGGGAAACGCTAACAACCAAAAGTTGTTCGCTAGGATGCTCCATTAAAACAGATTGGTCTGGAAAAATTCATTTCCCTGTAGAATTCCGACTCCAGTGCTGATGATGTCCATGAACAGGCCCGGCACAGAAGCGGAAGCACGATGGAAATAACAGCACTTCAGAAAACAAGCCTATTCCTGGACGCACTTGAGAGGGTATTATTTTGAACTACTTAAATGCAATCTGCGCTCCTCCACAACAAACTGGAATGAGGCGATGATGAGACAGTGACGGTAATGAGAGATGATAATTAAAGGCACACTTCTCCCTCACCTCCAGCACTGAGAGTAATGCACTGAAACAATATCAGACAGGAAGTCTGATGACCGCTGAGAAGCACGAAAACGCAATCTGTCAGACACTGAGCTGATGAGTGGATGATAACAGTACATGCCCCCATTGGGCTGCGGTCAGAGAATGTTATTGCCCTAATAAGTTAATGCCTTGCAGGATGGATTTCAAGTGTTGAAGTTTGGGTGAGGGAAGGGTGAGCTGTGATATTATGTAACCGCAGAGCACAGCTACTTAACAGCTGTAGCTATAGTTAAAAATGCTACACTTCACATTATTAACAGATACTAGTTAGAAACATTGAAGCTTTTTAAACGGGCAATGTTGTTTAGTAGCATTAAACCAAATTTTCTAAAACAGATGAACCAAAGACATAAAACGCTGCACAGACTCGCAGAATAAATCAAATTTAATACAGAATAAATCTTTTTCTCAGAACAAATCTTTTTTTGAACCAATATATTGAATTGAATGAACAAACAAACTGATTTGCCTAAATTAATTCCCAGTGTTACTTAAAAAGAATAGTGTTTTTATATTATTATTTTAGTTTGTTAGGCTGTAAAGCTGTGTGAGCAACACAACAATGTACAAAAAAAATACAGCAATGTAACAAAAAAACAAAGCAGCATTTTATAACGTCACACTACAACATGATTGCATTCTACTGAGAAAACTACACTGTTGTGAAAACAGCCGACTGAAATGTGATTTGTGATGAAGCAGAATGTGATGTAGCATGTTATGAAGCTATAGTACAGTATATCACAGGCTAAAGAACTGAGCAGAGCCACACAATTCTCATCAGAATTAAGCTTATGGGGGATTTCTGTTTTCTCTCCACATACGTTTACTTTTAGAGAGTTCCCCTCTCTAAAGTAAAACATGCAAGAAAACATAGTCATCCATCACCGGGATCCATTTTTCCATAGTTTTTTGGGAGGATATTTCTCATTTTCCTGCCTGCCCGTGTGTTGCTGTGAGGCTGAAGTCATGGAAATTACAACAGAGTTTATGCTGGTGCTCAAAAAAAAAGTGTAGGAAAAAAAGTGAGAACCTTACAGTAAGAGAAGAGAGAGAGAGAGACAGACAGAATGAAAGAGGGCGAGCAAGAGCGAGAGTGAGAGTGAGAGAGAGAGAGAGACAGAATGAAAGAGGGCGAGCAAGAGAGAGAGAGAGAGAGAGAGAGAGAGAGAGAGAGGAAAGGAGGCTGAAAGAATTTGTGGAACTTTTCATTTAATTTTTCCAGAAGTGGGAGCTGCTCTCACAAAAACTAAATTAACCATCAGAAAAACAGTCGCTGAGGCAGAACTTTCTCTGCTCAACAACAGGGAGAAATCACTCAAGGGAGAAATGTTTCCCGCCGTTAATTATAAGCACCATATCTGTGTCCTACACCAACAGCAATGAAACACTTACATAAAATCTTCATCATGAATAAATAAACTAACTAAACAGACGGACGAAATGCTAAGAGATTCAGCAGGATTCATAAAGAACAAACTTGCCTTTAAGGGACACCAAAGGTTATTCTGTATATACACATTTATGCAAATGGGTTACTGTATGTAAAGCTACAACCCTCACCGTCTACTGTACTTCCTTTGTTGACTTGAAGAGTCCACTACTGTTACTGTCATTGCACGCTTTCATCAAGAGGTTTCAGAAGAAAAGCTAATCTGCTAATAAAAGACGCAAACCCACTAGCGATTAGCAAGCATGGAAACCAATGGAAATAATCTGAATTAGTCACAGACCATCATAAGATAATAACTAGCCGAGAGGGGCTACCTAATGCGATTAATAATGCAGCAGAGATGCGGGCAGAAATGCGGGCAGAAATGCGAGTGATTTAACGCCGCCGTGCTCCTGTCTCTCTCATTGCCTTGTGAAATAAGTCACATGAACTCAACTGACAGTGTCTGGGCAGCTCTGAGCTGGCAGAAGACTCTGATGACAGAAGGCATGAAGAGAAAAAACATGCTCCAAAAACACAACGATAAACCCTGGAGCTTCTTTCCATCTCTTGCAGAATCAGGACAGTTCTGAACCAAAATAGAGAAACAAAGATGTGTAAAACCTTTCAAATGCTCCGGTCATTTGTTTTTTTGTTAAGCTTGTTTCTGTTTGCCTGGCTACCCAGAAGGGAATGTTCTCAAAACATTGACTAATGTTCTCCAAAAGTTCTCTCAAAGTTATCAAAAATATTCCTGATGTAACATTAGTAGAACTATTTTCTAACATTATGTATCATATTAAAAACATTATTCTTAAGTAGTTCAGAAATGGTTGAATAACATTCATAAAACCAAGAAATAATATTAATACATAAAACATCTTTAAAACTGAATGTTTTAAAAATAATCAACAGTCAACATTTTTTGTTACGTAATGGAAACGTTACAGAGACATTCTTACAACCTTAAACTGTTAGCTGGGTCTTCATTGACTGAGGAATGGAGGAAAATATAACCAATAAGATGTGTTTTTCATCCGTTATTTAACTCGTCGAAAAATGGCTCAAGGTTTTATGTCACTGTCACATGATTAGTGGACAATCACATACTCAGCCAATCAGAGAACTCTGTCAACTGAGGACACGGTGAGTCCTGATAAAAAAGGTCAAGCTGCAGCATCTTACTGAAACCATCAACTGTTCTTTTTTATTTTTTATTAGCATTTTTTGGAACGCTATACATGAAATATCTCTACTACATATCACACTGTCTCCGTGACAACCATAGATTATGTAAACAGCCAACAAAAACTAGCCAATTAGAAATGTCATCAGCCTGTCAATCATATTGCTGATGTCTTTGGTGGGCGGGGTTTTGTTAGGTACAGCAACAATGAATATAAAAAAATTAATATGTAGATTAATACAATAAAACATTGAAAAACAATCACTTGTTTTTCACCTTCTGTATTTTGTTTTAAAACAAGTAAAACACTAAAGAGTGGTAGATCATAGATCATTTTTATTTGGGAATGCAGTGTTCCTCTGTTTTCAGGGACAAATGAAGCTGCTACTGAAGACTGAATGTTAGGTAAGTTTAGTAGTACTGATGGAAACTCCCCCCCCGAGACAATGTCTTCTGCATGTACAGTGTTTATTTGAGGTCCAGTCTAACATAAGCCAAGATAAACATGCCTAACATACCATTTCTGTGTTCTGTGTCTGTTTCTGCCTCTGTTTTCCCATGTCTCACTTTCATTCTTTCTCTTCAATGACACACACACACACATCACTTCTCATACTGTGCATTGGCGAAAATGCTAAACCCAATGCTAACAGCGGACTGTGCTAACAGAAAAGAAATCTATCATAGTTAGCATGACAGTGCAGCAACAAAAACATTAAAGACTTGCTAATGACAAACATTATATTCATTACTTAGCATCAAAGAGCGCTGAGAGGAGACAGACGATTCGCTTGTGTTTCTGACAGCCCCCATCAGGATCAAACGCTAATCCATCAAAACAAGAAACTTTTAGTTTTAAGTATTTTTAACACTAACCAGGTGAGTGTTAAAAGAGAGGGACTTCCTTAAGGGGACTGTAGTCTATAGTAAACTTCACTTCAGATCCCATCAGATTCTAAATTCAATCTAAATTCGATCTAAATTATGTTTGTGTAAAGAACGCAGCGTACATTGATATAAAGTAACACTAAAATCTAAAATCTTTTACAGCCATGAAGTTTCCAAATGTCTCCAAATGAGATCCAGAGACCTGCCCAGTTCTCCAAACAGGAGACCTGTCCATATATGGAACTTCATCCCCAGACACAGCCAGATCAGCGTGGTTTAGATTGCTCACTTCAAAGCAGTTAGTTTACCTCCGTTTACATTTGCGCTTGTCTTCTCATTAATCAGCTTAAAATAAGCGCCAGCAACGGACCTTTTCCATTTCAACATCTTGGACCACATTCAGAGCTGTTTATCTTCAGCTGAGTAAATTTGTTATCGTTATATTCTCTCCACCATGGAAAATGTCTGGGGTTCAGGTCACCTTCTCAGCTAGCAGGGGACAGTCTCTAAACGTTCTCTTAAAGTTATCAAAAATGTTATTGCAGTAACGTTAGTAGAATGTTTTTGAAGCATTATATCAAAAATGTATTTCTTAAGTAGTTAGTGGAATGTTTAAAAAACGGTTACAGTTTTAAAAAAATGCTTGTATATTCAATAACGTTAAGGCAAACAGTTGTTTTGAACATTCCTTGAACATTCATAGTAAAATTTTGTTACTTAATGGAAACGTTAGGAAGGGTTCCTACAATCTACAATAGTTAGCTGTGTTGTGAAGTACTTGATCATACACATAAATGGGTGAAGAGAGTCTGTTTCTTGCCAGAAGTTCTAGTGCTGGAGCCCAAACTCAAGCTGAGCATCATGATGGTCATGGAAATGTAATCAGTCACACAAATTGAGCAGGTTTAAAACTCTGAGACGTTCTGTGGCATGACTTTACACAGATTAAGCATCGCCTGGTGAAAGCTTCTACTTAACTCATTCACTCTAAACCAGATGCTTTTCTCATTCAGTTTGAGGAGCACATTTATCAAAGCCTTCATTGTGTGTCAGAGGTCTGCTATTGGAGGAACTTAATCACATCAACCAATCAGAGACTCTCTTAATATTTTTTTATCCAGCTAAAGGGTTGTGTATTCCAGTGTGGGTATATGAGCCCAAATTTGAGGTGGAAATAAATTCTACAGCGATGACAAACGGATGATTATATAACAATATAAATCTGACCATACATCTGCTTTTCCATAAGTAACTCATACATTTGCTGCATACGATGGACATAACAATGTATATACTGCAAAAATATAATGTACATTAATACCTTGACTGTCTAAATGACATAAAGGCACATTCTGAAACAGCATATGGAAAACAGAAATATGAGAGTGAGCAAAGCTAGTGGAAAAATGAAAAGGTGATAAAAAGAGCAACAGGAGAGCTGCAAAGGAAAATGAGTCAGAACAAAAATCCCTGATGCATCAAGATGAGAAACAAAGAGCAAGAGCAGAGAGACTGGTTGGCTTGAAGACCCTGTTGAGTATTAAAATGACTGATAAATTACCTTATTTAACATTTCTGATTACACTTCTGGGGTGTCCTGCTGTATTAAAAGATAACTAATACCTCATAATTCATAAATATGTAAAAGAAAAGAAAAATAACACTTACGAAATCTCATCATTCTGGAACTCCAAGACTCCATAGGTATCTTCAAAATCTTCTCCTCCACCTTTTGCTGTGCCTTGAATGGTTTTATAGGGGACTACCACCACTCCACGAGCTCCAGAGGTACGGACCACCTTCACCTCCATTGTTCCAATGCTTTCACTGACATGAACTATTGGTTCCTCAAATGTGAAGATGCCAGC
Source organism: Ambastaia sidthimunki (assembly GCA_036877625.1). Classification (NCBI taxonomy): domain Eukaryota; kingdom Metazoa; phylum Chordata; class Actinopteri; order Cypriniformes; family Botiidae; genus Ambastaia; species Ambastaia sidthimunki. The sequence continues at coordinate 30,832 of JAZGTK010001571.1, read as the reverse complement.
ATGGTCGTCATCAAATATTGTCACTGTAGCTGTGCAGGGAAGGCCGAGACAGGCTAACGCGTCCAGATGATTGGCACCCAGGTTTCCATTGTCTGTTCCTTCAGATATGACCCTGACATTGCTGAGATGAACCAGGAAGTGTTCATCTTCTTCAAAAATGTCATCGTCGATGATGTCAACCCTAATCTCCTTCTCAGTCTCACCCGGTTTGAATACTATAACACCCTCAGTAAACTGATAATCAGAGCCAGCGTTGGCGGTACCATCCTCCGTCCGGTATTCCACTGACACAGTGCTCGTCAAGTCACCTCCACGTCGGACCACGTTCAAAGCCACGGTCCCACAGTTCTCAAGACATTGATATGTGCCAGGGTCAAAAAAGATCTTGGAGGAGATATCATTATCAGAGATTTCCGAACGCAACTCGTGGATGCCAAGAACCTTTCGGGCTTGATCTGCAGCATGCTTCTTCAGAATGTTTCCCGCACCGGTCATGAGTCTGGTGGCCTGGCAACGATAAAACGCACGACTTTTCTGCTGCTGACTGAGAACTTGATAGTTGGCAAGTTCGATGAGCTGCTCCATCTCTTTTTCTGGGTGTTTTTGTTTCAGTTCCTTTAAAATCCTGGCCATTTCTTTCCTGGCCTCTTCCTCGTCCATGTCTTTATCTTCTATCTCCACCGTGCTGTCTAAGAACTCCTCACTGTGCGAGTTAAGCATTCCTCCATCCATTTCAATATCTGCCTTCGACTGGAGCTCTGGCTCACCTTCTGTTTCTATGATTATTCCCCTCTGCTTTCCAACTCTGTAACGTTTGTGTACATACTTGTAGAACAGAAGTCTGCGGTCCGCAACCCAAGCGAACAGGACACAGATCGGAAAGAAGAACAGGGTGAGAAGTCCTTCCCAGACTTCCACAATACCTGGAGAAATCACGGCCAGGATCAGATACAGCCAAGTGTATGCAAAGATACTCCAAGTTGCAGTGACAAAGAACACTCTCAGGTGCTTGACTTTACGATGTTCTCCTTCTGGTATCACAGAGACACAGAGACCAATGATGACAAACATGTTAAAAGCGGCGCTTCCTACGATGGTGTTTGGGCCCAGCTCCCCAGCGTCAAAGTTGTGCCCACACACTTCAACCACAGAGAGCAGAATCTCTGGAGCTGATGAACCCAAAGCCATTAGAGTTAGATTAGAGACTGTTTCGTTCCATATCCGGACAGTAGTGGTTGTGGTTTCACCGTTGGGCTTTTTGATGGTTATCTCTTTCTCCTGGGATGTGATGACCTCAATGGAAGCCATGAAGCGGTCTGCTATGATGGACACCCCCAGAAACATGTAGACTAAACCGACAAAGTAAACAGTGGCTCTGGCCAACTTATCTCCAAAGGATGGGTTAACTGGTGTCCATATTGGCAAAATCACCCCCTCTTTGCATTCAAAACTACCACCACATGTCTCTTGTGTAAATGTTTCATTGGGAGAAATATCCATATCTAAGCTCGATTTGGAACTGCCTGCTGAGGCTGGCATGAGCTCATGGGAGAAAACTAATAAGATGCTGAGTTTCAGAGCGAGAGAAAAACAGGATGAGGTCTCAGATTGGCCCATGTTCCCGGTGAGGTATTTTGTTCCTGTTCTTCTTTATTCTGTGAGGAAAGAAATAATGAAGAAAATTGGTAAGAATGATACAAGGAGACAGAATACAGAACTGATCAGAATAAAAGAGAATAAACAAGAAGAAAAGCTCTTCAAACTTAAACATTTGGTTAAAAATGACATGAGATACAAAAATCAGAAATAAAACATCTTTAAAAAAAAAACAAGACCAGTTTGAGGAAAAGCAGATCTGATGCATGAAGATCATTCAGAAAACCACACAACATCTGTCTGACATCCAAGCACATCCATAAACACATGACGTAAAAACAAAAACCTTTAAAACAGATAAAAGTAAATAAATTTAAATTATACATGAATTAAAATATATTTTACAGTATACCTGATAAATGCAAACAGACTGATGAAGAACAAGTTTAATATAAAAAAACGAGTGAGGAAAGATAAGCAAAGATTTGCTGAACTGATTTTAACCTTAAAGCTCCAGAAATCTGCGTCTCAAAGATTAATGAAAACGGATCACTATCAATTCGCATCGTTTCTTTTCACACCATCACAAATGCAAAGCAAACACATGCACCACATCTCGGTCTCAAACAACATGAAGATGTACCTTTCAAAACAAAAGCGACACAGATGTGAAGAGATACTGTCTCACTCAACCGGACCGCTTACCGTCCGCCTTCATCCTTACAGTTTCATCATTCCCGTTAACGTGAGCTGTGCGGTAAGAGAGTTGTAAGCTACTTTCCTGAAGTGCTGGAAGCATATTTTCCGTTTTCCGAACCGATTCACACGTGTGACAGGAGGAGGAGAAACTGGTTTCGTATCAGTCCGCCAAGCGAACCGATAACACACTGAGAGCAACGGTACTCAGTTCATTACAATACATCCTACAAGACTGTATTACTTTAGTGTAATTGTTATTAAAATGGAAATATGCACTGATATTTGTTGTTGAAATTTTATAAAACCTATTAAATATTACATTAAAATATATTATATAGAAAATAGATATTGGAAACACTTAACTACATTAGTTAACATAAACTAAAATAAACAGCACTTCTAAAGCATTTATTAATCTTAGTTCAAGATAATGTTGAATATTCAAAATTAAAAATTTCACCTGTTAACATTATCAAATACACAATGACCAAACATTTATGAACAATAAACATTACATTTGTATTAACTAACATTAACAAAGACTAATAAATACTGTCAAAATATGTTGCTTGTTGGTTTTTTTGTTTGTTTCCTCCTATTAACTTAGTCATTATTTTGTTAATTAGTTCCTCATTAGCTCCTCCTCTGGTTACTGATGGTTTTCACCTGGTTCTAGTTTAGTTACCTGTGCATAAATACTGCCTGGTTTTGGTTTGTGCTGTCAGTCCTTGTTTGATTTTTGGCATCTGGCTATAGTGTTTTGTGGCTGGTCTAAAGAGTTTTGGTTATTAAAAGTGTTTTTTTGCCTTGTTTCCAAGACTCCACAGTATATACACAAGCTCAGCAAAATAGACAATGAAACGCTTTGTAATGTCTTACACGAAGGCTGGGTTTCCACACGATCTATTATGTTTGGTTTTAATACAGTATGTTGGATGAAACGCATCAATGCTTTATGACTGATCCTGCAATGTAAATTAAATATTACACATAACGTTACCGTCATCCACACACAGTCTTTCCATGCAGCTCTGTTTGCCGGTGACATCCAAATTAAATCTGCAGAAAAGACACTTTTGGAGGCCTATCTTGAGTCAGTGTCACGCCAGGTCACGATCTCCAGTGACGTGATTCTTGTCGTGATGCGTCTCACTGCGTTAGAACAACGTGACCTGAAGGGCGTCCATTAATTTAAGTCGCATCTTATTGTGCCGAGATGGAAACAATGCAGAGGCAAACCAGCAGATATGCAAATACAAGCATGCATGCAGTAGACTGATGGGATTCTGTATATAACTGGCTCTGTGTGTTTGTTGTGACTTGCATGGTAAATACACACAAGCTGAGAAAAAAAGACAGAAACAACATCATTCAATGCATCGCCCAAATGTTTAAAAAAGGAGAATTTGTTTACAGGCTGGACTCTTGTAAATTGTAGGTCTTGGTAATATCAAGGACAAATATATGAGGACAGAAGGATATATAGAAAGAGAATGAAAGTCCCTTAATCTTCAAATACAATACCAGCACATATGCAGCATGAATAATATCATTTTAAAATGCACTGTAACTCAGTCAATCTACAAGACCACAAAGAACTGATATATGACATTCAAAATCTAAATTAAACCTGCAAATAAACAAAGCTTTAGGATTTTGAAAAACATTAAAGAAACGTCGCTTAAAAATACATAAAAATATTTTGTGTATCTGCACTAGATCAGCTATTAAATAAACGAATTTGTTAAATAAACACAAAACAGACCATCACACTTTGTATGATGTTATAGAGTCTGTCAGTTTAAAACCTGTTGATTAAAAGGAACTTAATGACATTATACAAACACATTAAATTTCCACTCAAATTGTACTGTGAACATAATCTGTAATAGCAAATGATGAATAAGAGCTTATTCTGGTACACTTAAACTTTTGAAACTCTCTGAATATATTAATGTTATTTAAAACTTAAATCACAATGAGCCACATGCTTTCGATTTTACACTGTCCCTTATTTAAAAGCAAACACAAAACATTCAAATACAGCGTAATGTAAACGTTAAATTTCGTGGTTGGCTTACACCTCACTTGGCTCCAGAGTCGAGCTGTGAGATGAGGAGGAAGACTCTGAGATGAAGTGAGCTCACCGTTGAGTCAGCGAGGTGTGTTATTCCCTCTGTAGCTCCACAAACACGTCTGGCTAACCAAAACCTCTCCACCGTAAAACAAATACATACATTTATAAGCAAGAGCAACTCTGTCAGTCGCCTGTGGGCAGGCGGTCGATGTGGTCACTGTTTGGAAGAGCTACACTGTTCTGAGTTCTTCCACTTTCTCACTTCATTGACATTTTAGCATGAGGTCATAATCGGCATGAATGAGCTGCAGAAACGTATTGGGCTGAAAGTTTAAGGCTGTTTTGTTAGTGTTGTTTTTAATTTAGCATAAAAATACCAAAAATTATAAAACAAAATAATTGCTACTACTATGACATCACCACCTCCAGATGATGAGCAAAAGTTTTCATCACAACTGACCTTTTTCCTTTCAATTATCATTTTTTGTTGTTAAATTAAGAATTTTTGCGATAGCTTAAATGAATTTCAAATAAAAACTGATTGTCTTTTATCAAGACTAAAATTACTATATTACAATACAACAAAATAATTATGAATAATTAAATAAAATGAAAAATCTTGAGTCCCAATTGATTTTGTTCATTGTGGAGTCCCACCATTTTTGTTGTTCTTAATGCCTTAGCATAAAGACTTCCTGAAGCAGTCAGATATATTTTCCTGAACAACTGGGGTCTGCAGCTCCCATTTATAGAATATTTGCACAAAATAAACTACAATGCAACAAATTAGGAATGTATTAATTAATGCAAACAATGTCCCTCTAAACTATCCTAACAGTTTCCTCACTGTCACATTGAACAGACTCTGCATGTAAGTTGCACAGAATCCATCCAACAGAATAACGGGTTTTAATGCAACATTTCCTAAAACAAATGAAGTCTTAGTACTCACCTCTGTATTCCCTGCCGCACTGTGAGAGACTGACTAGAAAGAGAAGCTGTGGTTGATAACCTGTCTAAATTTAACAGAAACAGGCATCGTTGCTGGGCCGGTGGGCCAGTGAGCGCCTCTAAACATGGACAGCGTAGTTGGGTCGCTCCTTATCGTTCTCCTCTTCTTCAGCCACTTCCATACAAGGCAGTGCTCTGAGCCTGTCACTCGTTCGCCCCTCTCTGAAGCTGCTATCTGCCAGCTCCTTGTCGTTAAGAGACACGTGTGAGATAAAGGGACTCCACTGGCAGGTAGTTTTCCTCTCTCCCTACGTGTGTGGGCATACGTGTCTGTGTGTGGAAGACAGGAATGCAACGAGGACCTAAGATGTACCCTTGGTGATTTTCCACAGTTCCCAGGACCCCAGCAGGAGGACGTGACATCTACTGATCCCCTGAGATATCCAGGAAGGTTTGGAAAAGCTGGCTTATATCCTAATGTTGGAATGAGGCCAGAAGAAGTTCTTATATATGTGCATTTTAGATTTTGCATATGAGGAATTCCTGCATATGTATTTCATGCCTTGTCCATGTTTTTCTAGTGAGATTATAATATAGTGAGATCTGAGCTGTATGTACTAGCATTATCATAAAACTCTTAAACTTTTATTCTAAAATTCAGGCTCATATACGTAAATCAAATGACATAGTTAGACTTTTTCAAAATTCATACTTTTTCAAACTTCAAAACTGCAATGTGAGACTGAATCGTTAAAATATGGTTTGGACAAATTTGACCCAATTTTTCCATCTTTTTTTTGCCTGAATTGTACAAAGAGGCAGTTTTTTGCTCTGTGGTGCCAGTTTTTTGTACAGCCTGTGGAGGTGCCTAAAGCTTCAAAGAAAAAAGATTGTTGATGGAGATACAACAGAGGGAAAACTGACAGGAGATGTTGTAAAACTGCCAAATAGTGGCTTGTTTAATGTTGGAAAATAGGTCACTTAAACAAAAAAATCTCTCTTGCCACTCATACTTTGTGTATTTGTGGTTTTAAAACTTCATCTGTGGTTGAAAATGACAGCTGTACATTTGGCTAATAGAAGAGCAATTATCTAAGCTGACTCACATGAAGCCAGCTTTGATTCTCAACTGATCCTTGATCATGGGTTTTACTTTTAGCTTTAAGGAGCTGATGGTGACAAGAATGATTTGACTGTGTCACTTTCCTTATGCAGCCAGCGAAAAAAATGATTTTGTGTGAGAGGATTTGCAAGATGACGGCCAGAAAAGTGAAAAAAGTTGAAGCACATAAACAAATAAATATGTCCTATCTAAGAAAACAGTAGAATATAGCATAGAATTAAATAGAATAGAATACTCAAGTAGTACACTATAAACATAATACTTAAAGGTTAATTGCTTAAAAAGGAACTGAACATTTTTTACGAGCTTAATCACAATTAGTTCTTTAAAATGTGTCTCTGTGTTTTTCACCATTGGTTCAGAATCATTCTTAGAGCTCATACTCTTTAACAATGCCATCAAAATGAAGTTCTCTCATTACTTCTGAGTCCAATAATCAACCATAAATATGAAATATAGCAGTGCAATGACATGTTAGGTTGATATGTAAAAATAAATAAATGATCTAATGGAAGCCATTCCAGCCATCTACTGTATTAAAGCACCAGCCCAAAATGTCCACATGTCTGATTAAAGCTGAAACACATCTTTAATCTTATCCGTGTTGAAGTTGCACTAGATTGACTATTTTTAACCGTGGATTCAAAACGTCAAGCGCCGGGTGTCGGAAGAATGAGTTCTGAAGTACTGATGAGATAACTGGAACATTCACACCTTCTAAAGCTATTTCTTTGTTCATCACCTTTCACAGCTAGATATGCTCTCCACACAACAGTAGCAACACATGATGCTAAAAGTTCAGAGAAGCTCGGTAGGTGGACACCATTTTAAATTAAAACGCATCCTACATGTTAACCATTTAGAGTTATGATTTTTAAAACATTCCACTAACAACCTTTTTTATATATATTTGATAAATAATGTTTAAAAATATATATATTTGATATATGTGATACTGTATATAATGTTAAAAAACAAACCACTAATGTTATTGAAGAACATTTTTGATGACTTTGATTAAAGAATGTCAGTCAATGTTCTGAGAATGTTGCCGGTAAGCTGATGAGTTATAGACAGAATCAGTTGCCAATTACTGGAGTTGTCTGTCACTTCATACAGCAGAGCTGCGTTACTCCGCCCACCTGCGGTTTTGTGGAAATAGGAGCAGCATGTTTTCCAAACGTTTCAGATCCATTGCCGAACAACTCTCACCTCCACCACGAGAACCAATAACTAAATAACCAGCGTAACACTCCAAACACACAAGATTGTTTACAACTAACTTCACTTACTAAGCGTCACACTTGTAGGGTCACTGTACATGATGCAATATAAAAGTAAAGATGTCTCATGATAAAACACCTTCATTATTCCAACACTCATAAATGTAATATTTTTAAAATAATTTAATTCAATTGTTCCTTTTCCCAGACATGTAAAAAAACTTAATCCACACACCCTGTGTTGCTTTTACCCTCATAATTCATTCCCAATCATTGACTAGCAGGACAAACCAGTTCTCGCTCGCAATAAAAGCTGGAATGTCATTTAGTGGTTAAAAATGACCTACTGCACATACTTTAAAAAAAAGACAGACACCAAACACAAACACACTCAGCAATAAGCCTGATAAACATAAAGCTCAAGCTAACCAATGCAGCACCCACACAAACCAGGATAATGTGTAGCACATTAGCACATTTTTTTAATTGCAACATTTTTTAATAATGAATAATGCTTTTGATACATACGTTTACATATTTTACTACTGTCACAGCAAGAACATTTTTTTGATAACTGAGAGAATGTTCTAAGAACGTTCCCTGTTAACTGGGTTGATGTTTATCATGAAACCTAATAGTATTTATTTGTACCAGGCAGTTTGCTTACACACCACAGACCATTTATTTATTTATTAGATTAATTAAAATTAGGTATAATTTGTACATTTAGGTGAGAATAGTTTACAAAGAAAATTGTAGCAAAAAGGTGGTTTTAAAAACAGTTTGTACATAAGAGTCAGAGGACTAAACAATCAACTATTACATGAACAATTAAAGATACGTTGAATGCAAAATACCTGTTTGCAGGTTACACTGGGACATAAAATATATATATAAATATAACATGACTTAAAGACGCAGTAGGCCTATGTGTGGGTCCATCAGACAAGTAAAACAGGTTTTATGTGTGTAGTCAGAACAAGTTAGTTGATTGTAAACATTTCAGAAGGATTTCCATCTGACGGCTGAGAAAATCGTGTGGATAAAATACAGTAAAGTGGTGGCAAAGGCAAACACCTGAAAATGAAAAGATATAATAGTCAAGATCAAGTAAAAAGTAAATATGCATCTGATATGACCTTTAACAATGACTTTTGTTGGTATAACCTAATCTAATATAGTGGGGTTTCAATACTAAAAGAACAGTTAAATATATAGTCTTGATCTGGGAAAATTATATCTTTATATGAATTATTATTGTATGAACAAATAAATGTGTCATGAGCAATTTTTGCCAATTTTCTGTCAAATTTAAAAATCTATCCATTTTAATTCCCCTCACGTATAAACTTGCACCTAAACCACAATTTCCACAAAACAAGACACATGATAAAACAAAACATTTAACTGATAAATACCTGCCAAACAATCACAATGCAGAATATTCATTCATCAAAAATAAACCTCCATTCATAGATTTCCCAGGTGAAATAGTGTATTATGATTAAATATGTTGTTGGCTTTATTTAACACTCACCACCGCAGCAACGTCCAGCTTGTAAACAAACGTGTCTTTACTTTCCTCTATTGAACCAATGATAATGGTTACATAAGCCAGCAGCACAGACGCACTGAGATACAGAAAGGCAGCGAAAGCATGATACGCTGTATCCTGTGCGGAAACAAGAAGAGAGAAGTCAGGCAACACTCAGATGATGGCGCTGATGCGTGTTTTTATGTTATAAACCTACCGCAGCTGCACAGCCGCCTCTGTTTCTATGCGTCCCGCAGGCAAACATTATCATCCAGAGGAACGTCATGACGAAACAGAAGAGTGACACAGTCATCACGTACGCCTGGGGGTTGTTAGGTAGGATATATGTGGGGGCGATGAGGCACCATACCAGACCCCCAAAGACCTGCAAAAAGTAACACATAAAGAAAAAGGTCACATACAGAATCTGAGTGCATTACCATGTCAGGTACTGTGTGTTAAAATGGGAATTGTAGAGATCTGCTTCCCCTGTAAACATTTGTGTAATGTTTTCTACCTAGGGTGAAACTTTTCCAGAAAAATATTTAAGGGGATTATCCTTACAAAACTAAGCACAGAAACACATACATTAAATGGTATTAAAATATACTAAAGTAGAATACATATAAGCAAGTACACATACATATAAACATATAAACAAGCATATATCAAAAACATTGAGATTATAAAGTTGTGTTGTTACTTATTTACAAAATATTTTATCAACATCTAGATTTAAAAAAAACCTTTATTAACAAGGTTTATAATATTATTTTTTTCACATTAACTGCATTAACTGTTCTTTATGATGTTTATTATATTTGTGTAAAATCATTTAACTAATTGTTGGACACTTTCTCCATTCTGAATCTGCGATGGTTAGATGAATAAATAAATAAATGTTTATAATAATTATACATATTAATTTAGTAACAAAGGTGCAATATTGGTATGATGTACATCAACTAAAGGTGGAAGGAGTTTGAATAATCTTTATGACTCAATGAAAACTCAAAATCAGGTCTTTCCACATAAAATAACTCTTAAAATAACTCACGAGTTCAGGCAGGTAGAAGATGTCGGGTATGGTGCAGAATATAGCACCTCCGCTTGGCAGGTAACCCATTTGTCCTGTATTTGCTGCCATATATGAGCAGCTGAGCCTCTCCTGTGTGCAGGTAAAATGAATGTGCGGAAGAGCTGAAGATGTGCGTTATAAAAGAGGCTGACAGACCACTGGACAAACTTGTTCATCTTCATGCATTTAATGCATTCTTTAAAGACCCACCCTGCGCTTTCAGTTCCAGCTGTGCTACTGTGTTCTTGGTTGCTTGTCATTTGGGTGACAAAGTTAACAGTTGTTACAGGGACCGATGCTCAGTAAACATTTGATCATTTTTGTTGTCAGTTGTTGCAGTGCTTAGATAGGTCGACTTTTCATCATCTTAGTGGTGTTGACAAGCCTCACGTGAGGATAAACACTAGACATAATATGGTTTTAAAACAGCAGCTTTTTAAATCGATTTTGTAATTAAAACAAACATGCCCTCATGGCTTTTCAGTGTTGGCAAAACTAATCTTTGTAAAAAAGAAACATTCTGGCAGTCATAGTGTTCAACAGCACGTCTTCTGATAAACAACACAGATAGTGAACAGACATGATCTGGTTACACGGATGGGTTAAATTTCCTTGTGTTTAACTCAACCACAGCTGAACACAGTGAGGGTCAGAGCGTGACTTCAGTTTCATAGATGTTTTTTGAGTGATGAATACTCTTGCACTCCTAGGGTTGAAGCCTCTGTAGATTCAGTTTATATTAGTAGATAATTTGATATAATAAGTTTAATCACTTTCTGATAATGTGATTACTTTCATTCATTCATGATCATTCATTAATGACCTTTGGAAACAGGGTTGATCACTTAACGGCAAAGTTCACCCAAAAATGACATTTTATTCTATCATTTACTTACCCACGTCATTCCAAACTTGCATAACTTTTATGCTTCTGTTTAACAGACAGAACATATTTTGAGTCCATGCAGTGAAAGTCATTGGGTGCCACTGTTGATTGGTTACCAACATACTTCAAAATACCTTCTTCAGTATTCCTCAGAAGCAAAACAAGTCATACAGGTTTGGAATGAAATGAGAAAGAGTAAAAGATGGATCATTTTCATTTTGGGGTGAACTATCCTTTTAACCTTTACAGCATTTACTGAAGACATATAGCCCAGAAATCATGTATCTCTCTGTATTGACAGCTGGGTTTCGCCTAGCCAAAACATTCATGATATGTGTCAGTAAAAGTATCACCTTTAAATATTAATTTTGACTTTATTTTGAAATATTAATTTCTAATATTAATTTGTTTGAATCTACATTTATTCATTTGGCAGACGCTTTTATCCAAAGCGACTTACAGTGAATTCAAGGTGTACATTTTCATCAGCACTTGTATTCCCTGGGATCGATCCCACAACGTTTGCACTGCTAACGCAATGCTCTTCCCATTGAGCTACAGGAACACTATCTAAACGTCTAAACGTTTTTGTTAGCAAAATTATTATTTACAGATGAAAAAATAAAGGAAAATCAAAGGGAACGGCCTCAGAAGACCAAGTTATGTGAAGACAGCGACTAACAGACAAGTTAAAAAAATAGTTTATTCGACACTTCCATCTAGTGTCTAATGTGTTTATTACAGGGCTGCATATAAAGCCCAGTACAGGATGGGCCTAAAGTCACGTGATTTTGTGCTTTTATATGTGATTAAGACTTAATGTAACTGTTCTCCAGTTGTTGAATGAACAGACTGGATATACTTTCTTTTGTTTTCCTGTTGTGACATGTTTATTTAACATTAACGCAATACCATTCATGTGCATTGTCATTATAAACCTGCAGAAATATCACTGTCCATAGTACTGAATGTCAGATTGACAACCACTCAGAAACCATGACAACAAACAGGATGTTTATTTTGGACAAACTACTTGCAAAATTTCCTTCGAAATAACGCACAAGAGCTGATAATACACTGATTTAATCACACAACGGAATACGGAAAGCAGTCAACCAGACAGCAGGAGACACAGTTACAAGAACGTAACTTCAGTAAAATTATTGTCACTTATTCCCTTAAAATATACTATATTCTTCTTGTTTCATGTAAGATGAAAATGATATTGTAAATAAATTGAAACAGAAAAGCACCCGGTAATGTCCTCATTGTAGATCATATGTATCACTTAATAACAACACATATTAAGTAACATATATGCAGAGTTTTAACACTTATTACAATACAGTTTGATTCAGTATTAACAGTATGATTATAAAAAAATAAATGTACCCGTACCTGGGCTTTGCACCTGTGTTTGGCAGTACTTTATTAGTTGCATGTTATCTACAGCATGCTCAATAAAAATATGCATGTGCTGTAAATAACCATTTCAGCGATTTCTGCGTTGCATAACCGGTGTGTCCAGGTCCGTGGTTTTGATTTGACTTGACTTTGACTCCAGGCTTCAGAATACAGGTCTGCAGTGCGCATGCGTGAGAATGAGCCACCACTTCTGCGCCCCATTCATTTGTTTCACAAGCCATGGGATGCGCATTTTGTCCTGGTTTTACGGTAGGAAGGAATCGCCATAACTTTGGTTTCTGTGTTGATTTCGGAGTGTCCTAGTTCGGGGCTATTAATATTGGATGTTGGCTGTATGAGAAGGGTGCTGAAATAGGTATTACTGGCATAATGTAGTCGTTTTTATAATATTCATTGTTATTTCATTTCACGGACCTTCCACGAAGATCATTCCTGTTTTTCTTGTTGCAATAAGGTGCCGTGTATTAGATATGATTAGTTAAATCATGGTTTATATGTGACGAACTACATGCTTAGTTGTTTATTGCGAACGCAATATTTCTCTTTATTAAGATTGTTTATTATTGTATTAAGATTTGTTTATTTCTGATCTTGTTTTTAGATACGGGTGGTGTATGAATGAAACATATCTGAAGTTTACAAGCCAATACGCGAGTGCTGGAGTAATACATGCGCATCTTCACCTCTGACTGTAGAGCAGATGTCTCGATGGAGAATCTGTACCAGCAAGCACTTGTACTTGTCAGGCCCTGTAGCCCAAGGGCTGATTTTGTGTGCCATAACTTTTGGACTGATAATGCCTATTTGTTGCCATCGTTTACTGTACTCATATTATTTTCTAAATACTGTTTATCTTGATTCGTTGAGTGATGCAGCACTACAGGAGAGCTACAACAGAGGCCAGGAAGCTCTCCGTTTCTGGGAGGATGTGGGATCTTTGCAAAGCTTAAAGGACCCCATGGAAACGGTTGCTATGAAACCGGATCTACTGGTCACTGTTGTGACAGCCAGGAGAAAAGAGGGGAGGGACTATCACTACCTGCTTCAGGTGACACAACAGCTGAAATCGCTCCTCAAAGCCTGTGGTGATAAACCATGCGCTGAGGTCATACTTTGTGATGTCGAAAGCGGTCCTGCTGTGAACGAGGACGTCTCGCTTGTGGAAAAACAGTTCCGGGTTGTTAGACGTTCTCCAGATGAGAAGTGGAGCAGCAGAGAAGTGGTCAACATCTTTGAGAGGGAGAAAAGAGATTACGTTTTCTGCCTGCGGAAAGGATGGGACCTTATGCAGCCAAAAAATGTTGTTGTCCTGGAAGATGATGCACTGCCAATGCAAGATTTCTTTCCGTTGATTAAAAACTTACTATCAAGGAAGTTTGCCCTCAACACTCTATACGTAAAGCTTTTCCATCCGGAACGTCTGCAGAGGTATTGGAATCCGGAGCCGTATCGGATTCTGGAATGGCTGGGATTTGGCCTCTTTGTGGCTACAATTCTTCTCATCGCGTTCTCTCACTGCACACCTCTCTCCTTCTCTCTCTCTGCCCCTCATCTTCTCTTTCTGACTCTCTACGTCATGGCCGTGGTCGAGCTGGCAGGGAGGCACTATTTCCTGGAGATCAGACGTCTCTCACCACAGCTGTATGCCGTGTCTCCTGCTACGGAATGCTGCACCCCTGCTATGCTGTTTCCAGGAAATGCCTCCGTTCGAGCAGCCGAGTACCTGGACCAGGCCGCCTGCGCTCAGGGTAACGCAAAAGATATGGTGCTGTACAAGATAGCTCGATCGACACCAGGAGAGACCGCACATAGCGTAGAACCCAATGTGATCACGCATATCGGAGCCTATTCCTCCATCAGGAACAACCCACCTCGACCGAGATTAATTTGATATCCCAAACTTTTGTTTTTTTAGTGAAGTATAAAAGTAATTATTTTGGCTGTTTTTAGCACAGGCTCATACAGGACCTCAGTTTAAACCATCAGACCCTTGATTAGGACCCAGAAAGTCTTCAAATAACAATCCTTCATATATTTTGATTAATTTGGATATGATGAGAAAAAGCAGATCTTAGAACTCAATTATTGGTTTTATATATGTTTTATATCATGTGGTCCAGTTACAGATGCTTCTAGAAGATTTTGCACACTACAGTTTTAACTGAGGAATGGTTTGTGTACTTTGCGTTTTACAATGTTTATATTCTATATGACTTTATATTATTCATATCATTGAGATAAACGTATTGTTATGATTGTTAATATGATGATTATTATTATTTATTTGCTGGGGAAACAATCATCTTTCATCAGTGAGTTTCACACTTTCTTTGTTGTTCACCAGCAATATTATGCCAACAATGCACAACTGTTTTAGTACTTAAAGATTGATTTAAAGAAATCCTAGCTGAATGATTTTCCAAAAAAGTGTGATTTTTAGAACACTACAATCATTGAAAATGATTATAAAATTTGCATTGCAGAAAAACCGTTAGGGAACTATTAGATAGTTATGAAAATTATTCTGTATCATTTAATTAATGAATGTCAAACTTGCATAGACACTCACTGTTTTATTTTAATTTAAATACATTATGAAATGTTACAAAATCTGAAAAATGCACTATTTATTTAAATTGCTATTGATTTGAAATATTTAATGTTTTTAAAGAGATTATCTTGATCAATAGATTGTAATGAAGGATCAAATATATGGAATTTATAGAAGTCACTTTTGGTAACAATAAGTGGTAAAAATGATAATAAACATTGCATAATGTTTTACAGTGTTATGTCTCTTTATATCGTACACCATTTCTGTCTGGTAGGATTAGTTTTAATGGGGTGAACATAAAATAGATGACATGATGTGGTGGTGTTTTACTCTTGCTGTAAAGGTAAACTTTAATGCAAGTATAAAGTAATGGGTTAATATAAAGTCTTTGAGTCTGCAGTAGTCTCTATAAAACTCTGACCCGCTATTTCCGCTGGATCACATGACTGGTCAAAATACAGGGCTGAGCACATTCAAAGACTTTAGATGCAAAAGACAGAACCAAGTATTTAATAAACAATATGGAGAATATAGTTTCCTATATGTTAGATTTTGCGCCTCAGAACAGTTTATTTTGAGATTAAAGCGAAATGAACAAAGTTTCCACCCTGTGGGACACACAGGATTTAACTATTCGTATCCTACTACGGCGAAGCCTCAGCTAATGAATATTAATGACCCGTGTGACGTTTCAATAGTTAGTCTTCCAATGGAAGTCTTTTCTTCGTAATAATAATGAGATTGTGCTGAAGCTGATTCGGCATTTTCTTTGGCCTCGCCTACTTTTTGAATATTAATGAGATGCTGCCATTGCTCAGAGATTTTCCAATGGTGAAGGGCTGGGTTTTAATTTTTGGGAGCCATACTTAACGCCGTAGTAGGATTCGTAAATACGCTTCGCTGGACTGTTTTAAAACGGGATTTCCTGCAAACTGCGCAAGAACTGAGAAAAGTTGAGAGATAGATGAAAATGTCCGAGCAAGAGACGACCAAAAACACTTTATCAAAGGATGACGGTTTGAGCAATGGAGGAAATATTGTTTCCAGCAGTATTTCAGATGAGATGACAGAGGTTTGTTGCATGCAATGCAGCCAAATGTTGCTCTAAACAGATAAATAAATAACATCAGTTCAGATTAACAGATGAAACTGATGTCAGAGGTGGTTGGTTTGTGCATTGGAAATGTTACTTTAACATTTAGATCCGTTTCATGAAACACGAGAAACATCTGTTGGTCAAAATCAAACCCAACTCATTATTTAGGCTTTAAAAGTTTGCTGCTTGTTGAATTGTTTAGATTTGTAGAGAAATGTTGTTCTGATCTGTCTGTTACATTTAATACCTGATAGAAACAAACATGCACAAATCAGTCATGCGTTTCTCTCTTTGTCGGATGTTTGCTGATGATGTTTCAGAAGTTCAACCTCGCTACAGTCTACGTGTCAGATGCCCAATATAACAGAAACATCTTTTTTGATACTTCACCGCAGGCTGTGAGGTAAGAGATTCATTCAGTGCAGTAATAATTCCTGATTTGGACTAATGCTATAATGTGAATTGTAACATGTGCTTCTTAGACTGTACCTGCTTTACAATCACTGGTTCATGCAAACGCTGGTGTATGTGTTCATCATAACAAATCTTGCTCTGGCTCTGTTTGAGGATCCTGCTCTTGTGCCAGTTCCAGTATGGGTAAGTTTAAAACTAAAACTCATCCAACAGGAGACAATGTGATGTTAACTAGTGAAACACAGCAACGTCTTGTAATGTTTTATAGTAGCACTGAAGAAAGTTTGCAACTTCTTTGACTTCCATATGTCACTTTACTGCCAGCTGTGTGTGGTATGGATTGATGTAAAACCATGTTTTCCATCTTTTTAATTCTGTAATGTTTTTAAAACATTCCAAAAACAGTTTAGAAGAACATTTGTTTTGCTAAGAACATTTTTAAGATAACTTTAAGAAAACGTTAGCAGGCGTTGGCCAACCAAATTATACAGCTTTGTTGTTTGTGTGTGTGTGTTTTAGGCAACTTCCACAATTGAGGTCATTTGTCTCTTAGCTTTTACTCTGCGACTGGCACACTATGCCAAAGTCATTCCGAAAGACAAATTCTGGAAGGATCCCAAAAATATCTGTATCATAATCATTATATCGGTAAGTGTGTTTTCCCAAGTGTTCAACTCTGTCTGTTAGTTTTTAACAAACATGAGAAACTGCTAAGAATGTGCTCGTAACAATGTTGAGAAATGAACTTTAGCCTGTGGTTTGTCATTCTCAGCAGTTCTACCTTAGAACAAGGAAAAATCAACAGGAAATGTGGAGTTCATTGACTATGAGTAGAGCTGTAGTGATGACAACCAGCTTGGGCACATTTTATGAGATTTCGAGTGTCACTGTTTTTTTTAATTGAAGTCTTATGGTTTTCCTCACCCTTCCCACTTCCCAGCTCTCTTTCATAGATCTGACTATCTACGGGGCTCTGAAAGCATCAGGCTACTTTGGCATCCGATGGTCAAGGGTCTTGAGACCACTTCTGTTAGTCAATGTCACAGAGGGACGACAAGTAAGCAAACTGAACACGAGTCAATTAAAGCTGCATTCAACTTGCAATTTTATGTTTGAACAGAGATGGCGATAGAGAGGCAAAAGTTATGGATTTTAGTTTTAACTTTTACGTTTTCCATCCCATTATTACTTGTTTTACATTCACATATTACGTTGTGTCATTTTCAACTTTCATTCAGCATTATTTAAAGCTGAATTTTGTTGGACCACAGTAGACATGGAATATTGTTTTCCAGAGCCATTTTACTCATTTTCATCCTTTTCTTTCGTTTCATGTCTGTAGCTCCGGAGAGCATTCAGGAGTATACGGAACGCACTCCCTCAGATCTCCTACGTTTTTCTCTTATTCATGTTCAGCGTGCTGGTCTTTTCTCTCATGGCTCTGAAATTGTTTGGGAAAAGGTAAATATTTTGATCTCATTCTTAGATGCTTTAAATAATAGTTGAATCCATGTTTAATCACAACTGCTACAAGAAACCTCAACAGATCTACCAGAAGGATTTGATATAGCCTGTAAAACTGTTATATTGTATGTCTGTTATTTTTAGGGGTCTTCTTACCATTGATGGGTCTCCATATTTCACAAACTACTTGGATATTGTTTTCGATCTGTATGTTTTAGTGACCACTGCGAACAGCCCTGATGTCATGTGAGTCTTAAGCTATTGGTTTATTTTTTTAGTGTATGTCTGTGTAGTGTACAATCTGTATATTCATAAACGTAAAGGCACACAATGTGTGTACAGGAGAATTAACTGTACAAACACGTTTGTAATATCTGCTTTGTTGTTTTTGTTTTAAAGGATGCCAGCATACAACTACAGTGTTTTCTTCACTATTTTCTTCATTCTGTATATTGTGGTCAACACCTACACCTTCATGTCCTTCTTTCTGGCTGTCGTTTATAATAACTACAAGAAATACCTGAAGGTATTTACATCTTTCCTTTCAAATACTAGTTGTTGAAATGTGAAATATTTACATGATGTCAAACATTCTTGCTTGTAGTTCTAATCTCTGCTTGAACATATTTGAGTAATTATTTATACAATTATATGACCAAAGTTTATATGGATGGTAGTGTAAATCTAAAAATAATCTTGAACATCCTCCTAGGGGCCAATAAAGTACATCTGTTCAATTGACAAAAATGGGGCGTATTGTGATTTAAAAAATGTTTTCTTTATGTTCTGTAGGAGGAGGTGCGGCAGCTGGTGAAGGCGAGAAGATTTAAGATGTGCCGGGCGTTTTCTTTACTGCAGGAGGCCTGGGGTGAAGGTGGAGACCTTGTGGTGACCCAGGCCAGATGGAACCACCTGGTCAAGCTTGTCAAACCAAAAATCAGCAGTGCCCACCGAGAACTTCTTTGGAGCGCCTTGGACGATCAGCAGAAAGGCCACATAGGTCAAGAAGACTTGTCTTTGTTTAAGAAAAGTCACCTTAAAACAATAGTTAGAAATAGTTAATAGTTATCGTTATACAGTCAAGCATTGAAATGTTTACATTCTGTTTTTTCCCTTTATCTTTTTTTTTTTGAGCAGGAAAGTTAGCTTTCATCCAGCTGGCTGATCTATTGAGTATCGAGGTGATAACAGTTCGGTCTCAGCCGCATCCCATTCAGATCTGTTTCCCCTCTCTGTATAATTGCTCAGCCAGCAGGTTCATCCGTCACATGGTTCATCACAGGTACCATGAAATAAATGATTAGTTTCTGACTATCTACACTGATACAGAGACCATCATATCTGTGCACATTTGTGGTATAGGTGTTATTTAACTTGTTTACTAGTGTACATGCGTTTTTATGCGATCATTTCTCCTGTCGTTTTGTGTGTTTCAGGGTGTTTGTGTACGTCTATGATCTGATAATTCTGGTCAATGCTGTGTTTATTGGTCTGGATGAGGAGAACCCTGTGGTGTCAAATGCTGAGTGGGGTTTTCTGGCTCTGTATATGCTGGAGATCCTCCTCAAACTCTACGCCACAGAGCCGCGCATGTTCTTCGCTCGACATCAGTTTTGGAACTGGTGAGGAGACTGTTTTTGTTGTTCTGTGTGACTGAGGTTCTCTTTGTGTTTTCATCTGTGAGGTTTACAGCATTTGTTCACTTAACATCATCTGTGTAAGGTCACATGACTTCAATCCCATCATGCACTCTTTCCCTGACAGGTTTGACACCATCATCATTGTGTCTGCACTCTTTGGCACCATCATTAACTCTGCGCTGAAGCACTGTAAGTAAAAATGTGACTATAATAGCAAGAAAATATACAGTTCTTCAGATAATATGGTATATAGTCTTTAGGTTTCATAATCTTAGGTTTTGTTACCACAGATTAAATAAATTGCTTACACCTTTAATAAATGGTTTTATTAGTACCTTTACGTGTAATTGGCTGATTGTTCATTTGCAGCTGGAGGTTACACGAGTCGCCAGATCTTGGACATCGTTTTTATTTTGAGAGTCTTGCGGCTCATACGCTTGGTGGATTCTATTAAAAGGTCAGATAGATGCAGCTAAATGCAACACAAACAATTTATGTATGTATGTATATGTGTGTGTGCCTGCAGTTAGTTAAACAAAAGTTCTCATTCAGGTTCCGAGCCATCATCAACACGCTTATTAAAATTGGACCAACTATTCTTACATTTGGCCAACTCATATTGGTGAGTATTTACACATTGTACACATTTCGTATTTGTATTTCTACAAGTGGTGTGTCTCCCCCTATACAGTTTCTTTTATATGTTCTCTGAGCTTGTACATAGTGGGAATCTGTGTGTGTATACATCAGAGACACTATTGAAATAAAAATACAAATTAAGATCAAATAAAGAATCGTTGTGGGGACGTAGGAAGTGTATCTGATCAAAGAGAGGCTGTCATTGTCTTGTTGGTAGTCTGTCTGTATAGCACCACATCTGGCCTCAAGGACACCCTGTGCAATCATAAAGTCTTAGAAAGGTTTCAGTGCTTGATTTATGACTGTCTTTGGCTTCTGCTGCACCTCATCACACTGTCAGCATTATGTTTTTGTTCTGAGGCTTGGATAAGGAAATAATGAAACTGTGATTTTTTTTTTTTTGATAGCATGTTTCATCAGTTTATGAATGTTGTCTATATACTTTAATTAAAAAATTAATCCACACTTTTGTCTTTTACAGGTGGTGTATTACATCTTTGCCATGGTTGGCATGGAATTATTTAAAGGCAAAGTACAGTATTTTGAACCCAACTCGACAAGGCCCGATCAGGAGTACTGTGGAAACCTTCTTCTGAAGGGCACCACCTTTGCAAAACTCAACTACTGCAAGAACAACTTCAACAA
>JAZGTK010001570.1:0-38291 GCA_036877625.1 Ambastaia sidthimunki | reverse complement strand
AGTAAAACAAACTCAAGCACATTGAACAGCACATGCATACAGCAGATTGTATAAACATCACAACACCAACTCAGTTCTGTAAAGCAGACTGGCTTCAGCTTTTATTAACACACATGCCCTCAACCGCACACATCACACACACATCAGCTACATTAAGATTAATTATAGCACCAGAGCACCACTATAAACATGTATAGTGTACAATGCAAACATTATGATTGATCGTTTACCAACTGTAGTTTATGAAAATAATTTAATGCAAATTTATAAAAAAAACAACAACTTGAAGAAGCTGAACTAACAGATGGAATCAATATATTTGATCAATATATTTGAATAAAATTATAGTCACACTCAGTTTTTCTTTGGCTTGCACTGATATAAAGCACAAAATTTACATGACTGTGCATAGTTTAACCCATCAAAAATACATTATTAAAACATCATCATCTGAATGTGACTCAGGGCAGGTCAAACTGAAAGAGTTCTCATGGGGAATAATGTGTAAATTATATTAAATGTACTAACATTTCATTCAAACTTTATGGCTAAGCAGATTTGTATGCCTGTAAACATTTAAAAAGAAAAAAATATTAAAACATAACGTTAACGCTAACATGTTTATATAACGTTAAGATAATTCATAAGCAGAGAGTGTTTGTGATTTGTTTACAGTAGAGAACTGTGTGTAATTTCTTAAAACTAATTTCTCTCATAGATTCTGTGTGTGACATTAAAAAAACATCTTAAAGTATAACAAAAAAAATGTAATATCTTTAATATTATTGCCAATAATATTCACACAATAATGTCACAATTTCAGTGGTGTTAAATATAAAATGCTCACATGATGTTACATTACTTCTGATAAATGACATTATACTGTTTGTGGGTTGAGGAGAGAATGTTTTAAAGTCTTGCTTTTTTCAGCACGTTTGACACACAAAAGAGTGAGAAGTGAAACTCTTCTGCGGTACAAATGATGAACTCTGATCACTTACAATAATAAAGATCAGACCATTTCAAAACCAAATGCTAGACTGTGTAAAGAAACTAATATGAATTCTGTCTAATATTAAAATCAGTCTTGAGCATCTGCTGTGATGATCGGCTTCTGGTCATTTCATTCATTTTTAAAAGCAATAACTATTAAGCTATATCAAAAACAGCTTAAAGTTTAAAGGGACAGAACATCTCAAAAATGATTCTGTCATTTACTCACGCTCATCTCAAAACTCAATGACTTTAATACAAAAATAGATTCTATTTAAAGTCCAGACTTTGAAATATAGACATTTTGACTAATTGTATTTTGTTCTGTGTGTATTCTGAGTGTTCTGTAGATTTCTGAAGAACAGAAATGTAACTGTTTTTCACAACTGTTATATTCTATGAAAGCATGTTATAGGAGTAAGTAAATGATAACAGAATCATCTTTACTGGGTTAACTAGTTCTTCAGTCATAACTTTATATAACTAACCAGCCGTGCTGCAGCTAACCAATTAAGAAGCTTTTGAATTCTCGTCAAAGTACAAAAACTTTTAAACAATGAACCGAGCGATTCATCAAGAGAACTCGAGCCAGACGTGACTTTACTAACAGTCTCTAATAATGAGTGACAGCCATCAGTAATCCAGACGTCATTATGATGTCACAGTCTGTGGAGAACACACGTCTGTCTTTCACCTCGATGGTCTTATTTTGAATAACTCGCTCTTGCTTAAAAAACCTGAAACATTACCACTGACCGGCAGGACATTTATTGGCTTTTCACATTAGATATTGTTCAACAAGGGCCGTTCATTTTAACCCTGGGTTAATGTTATACTGAATTATTCACATAAATATTTAATGTGGCATGAATTGTTGAGGTTATTATTGGTTGACTTCCTAACTCAGGACTAGCTAACGCAATAGTAGGTCTAAGTGCTAATGCTAGCACTTATTACAAGTGTAAAACATTGCTTAACCCAGGGTCAAAAGTGCCTGTTTAAAAGGTATTAACCCATGTTTAACAGTGTGAAAAGCCATTTACAAACACACACACACACACACTTACACACACCTCAGGCTCTCTGAATGATGAGAAATGTTCATAAATAGATGTTGGTCCAGGATAGTAAGAGGCACATTAGGTCCCTTTGACGTGTTTGTTGTGAGGTTGTGAGGCAAGGCTGGCATAGAACGCACACTGTGAGGGGTCACACTGCCCCGGTGGTCCAGGTGGTCCAGGCTGACCGTGAGGACCCGGGTTACCTGTCTCTCCCTGAGCTCCCGCAGCTCCAGGAAGACCATCTTTTCCATAACCCGGCACACCAGCAGGACCTGTCACAAATAACACATCAACTGCAGTTGTCATTCCTAACAAAGGAGCAAATATCACAAAAATCTTTTCATATTTTCAATTTCATATCTCATATCCACATTAAATTATTGAGAACTGAAGGCAAATAACTGTTTGTTTTTATGAAAAATATATTTTTTCTTTTCATATATTTCATTTATGCATTTAGCAGATACTTTTCACCCAAAGCAACTTATAGTGAATCCAAGTTAGATATTTTATGTATGTGTGTTCCCTGGGAATCAAACCTGCAATTTTGGCCCTGCTAACACAATGCTCAACCCATTGAGCTACAGAAACACATACATCATTTGAGTCAAAGTAAAACTGAGTGTTTTCAGGTCTTACCAACAGGACCAGTTGGACCAGGCTCTCCTCTCTGCCCAACACCATTCTCTCCTTTTTCACCTCTTGCTCCTCTGTCACCTAAAAACACATATTCAGATGTGTAGATGGAGACAGAACAAGCTGTTCAGCTGTTTCATACCAAGAAACATCAACTGGGCAAAAATATTTGGTGTGGTACCTTTAGGACCCACTGGACCTCTGGACCCTTCTGCTCCATTTTGCCCTGGCATGCCGGGCTCTCCAGGTGGGCCTTGTGGGCCAGAAGGTCCATCTTGACCCGGGGGACCAGGTGGACCGGGACGCCCGGCTGTGCTCTTTATATGTGCGGGCTGCATCTGAGCCATGAGGTAGGCCAACTTAGCTGTGATTAGGAAATCATCCACGTTAAAAAAATAAATGCAAGAAACTTGTGTTAAAATGTTTTAAATAGAGATTTAAATTGAGTTGAATTTGAATGTATGTGTCAAATGAATCTTACCGTCTAATTGCTTGGAAAGTTCCTCTTGAATGAGTCTCCTCATTTGTTCCACTGATGGTGTCTCACCCTTAAAAAAATTTTAAGTGATGTCAGAATATTATCACAGATTTACATCATTTTTACTTAGACATGAATCCACACTCACTCTGAGTCCCGGGAGACCAGGCTTTCCTGGGGTGCCGGGGGGCCCAGCAGGACCCACTTCACCCGGAACTCCAGACATGCCCATCATTCCTGTGTGACCCTTCCTGCCTGGAGGTCCAGGGTTACCTGGAACACCTGGATCTCCAACAGGCCCTTTGTCACCTTTTATGCCATTATCACCCTGTAAAAACAGCACCAGAGTAATCACCAGAGGTTCTGATGTAACTCCGGAGGTTCATGTTTATGTTATCAGTATATACACAAGACACAGGAGACAGATCTTTACCTTTTCTCCCTTATGGCCCCTGTCGCCTTGATTTCCTGAAATACCCTGATTTAGAAACAAGGTCAGAAAATGTCAAAGAAATATTGAAAGACATTAAACATATAATTAGATTGTCTTCAAAAAAATGTAAATCTTTCTTAGCCCTGCAAAACTTGACACAAAACATGCTAGGGTGGTGTTGTTGGTCGTCAAGGTGTTGCTATGCAGATGCTATAGCGTTCTTTGTGTTTTTCACAGTTTCTATGTTGTTGTGTATAGTATTGCTTTGCAGTTGCTAGGTAGTTCTAAATGGTTGCTTACTTTTCAAAAGACAAAAGACCACACCCCTAGTTTCTATGATATTCTAGTTAGAAATAATTCATCTCAGTAGCACAAACAATGCAGGACAATTTACTCACTAATAAAGCCTTTGTTCTAATCAATAACTCTGCATATGTGCACAAACAGTGATGTTTATCTCAGTAAACAGAACTAAGTAGAGCACAGTAAATAAACACTTACTTGTTTGCCCTCTGGGCCAATTGCACCAGCTGAACCCTGAGGTGAAAAAACTCAAGTTGAGGTTTGTTTGTTTAATTTTAGTAATTTAATACTGCTGATTCACAAGCAGTCGTATCTCCACCCACCGGTGGTCCTATAGGACCAGGAAATCCAGGTAATCCAGGGCTTCCAGCTTCACCTTTGTGTCCTGGCTGACCCTGAAACACAGTAACAAACAGAACCGTTCTAGGAAGCACAAGGAAGATGACTTCACACTGAGATGATCTTCTACCAAACTTACAGGGTTGCCCTGAGCTCCAGGCTTTCCTGCAGGTCCAAGTTCTCCAGACTGACCCTACAAACACAACACACAGTCACACAACAGAGGAACCACACAGGTGTTTTTGGCCATTGTTTTGTGATCAAAGGTTCTCTCACTGGTTCTCCTTGTGGTCCTCTCATGCCCTCTGGCCCTGGAGGTCCTGCCTTACCCTGAGCAACAGAAGAACGCCAGTTAGCGCTAAACACCATCTGTGCCCATGTCTACATAGGCCTCTGACAGCACACAACATTGTGTTGAGTTTTCACTCACGTCTTTTCCAGGTGGACCTTCACGTCCAGGAGCACCTTGCTTCCCCTCCTCACCCTATTACAGATGACATTATTTGTAATCAGATCACATGAAGTGTATATGGAGCAGTTATTGGATGAGTTTAAAAACTATGGGCATAACTGACTTACTTTTGACCCCAGTGGCCCTGGTTCACCTCTATGACCTTTGAAACCCTAAAAAAAAACACAGTTATGTGGACCTTACTTACATACATCTCAACCTTTACACAAAACTACTATGGCAGTACCGCCACACAGTTATGTACATATTTCAAGGCCCTACGTCTAATCCTAAAATTTGATTGGTTGATAGGTATGACAGAACGTGTGTTGCTTTAGGAAAGGGGCTGTTTAACAAAAGCAAAACAACACCATGTCCAAAACATCTGGCAACACCAGATGTGCTTTTTCTGATAAAGACACTGATTTCAACAGAAGATCATCAGACAGAACAAGAACAAGAAGTTCCTCATAAAGTTTCATGAATTTCTCCAGAAGAACATCACTCACTGGCATTCCTCGAAGCCCCTCTCTGCCCGGCGGTCCAGGCTCACCCGGTTTACCCTGTGAGAAGAAAAGAGAATTCTTACACATCCGTTCAGGACTTTGTGTCTCTCAGTGACATCAGAAGTGATGAAGAAACTCCTGCATTCATACCGCCTCTCCTGGTTCTCCTGGTCTTCCGTCCTTTCCAGCTTTACCCATAATGCCCTGCAGCATGCAGCAGTTAGCATCAATGTGCAAAGACAGAAAACAAAAGGACATTACACGGGAATATTGCACTAACAAGAGTTTTCAAACTGAAGTCATTTTTTTAAATGATAAAATGATTTGTTTACGCACCATGAGACCGGGCAGACCTGGAGGTCCCTGAATTCCAGGCAGACCCTCTTTACCCTGTTATAAACACATCAGTATGAGCATTCATAAATAACAAACTGAAGCTGTGATGCTGGAATGTTGTGGGTGAAGATTGTTGCTGTGGTTGCTAAGATGTTTGGGGTAGTTGCTAAGGTGCTTTGGATGATTGCTAAGGTGTTCTAGGTGTTCTAACCTTTTCTCCAGTAGAGCCAGGGGGTCCAATCGGTCCTGGGTTTCCATCATTACCCTATAAAAGCAGACAAGAGTAAAGCTGTAAACAATATGAGAAACCAGAAGTGTTGGTTTTAAAAGTTTTTATAAACTCACAGGTTGACCCATGGCACCCGCAGCACCTGGATAACCAGGAGGTCCTGGGGGTCCCTGTGAGAAACAAATCATACATATAAAGAAAAATATGAGAAAACTGCAAATGAGAAGCCAGCAGGACATTAAAACATGAGTTATCACACACACATTAAAGCAGGTTCAGAATACAGACTGAAAGAGATCCTGAGGTTCAATGATCCTGAGGTTTAGGTGATTGTTGCTCTTGTACCTTTTCTCCTTTATCTCCAGGGGTTCCTGAAGGACCTCTGTCACCTTTGACCCCCTGCAGTGGAAACATTAACACAGCTGTCAGGTGGACAGCACACAGCTCAGTGATGTGGTACTACTGATGGATGTCTAAATAATCTTTTTTATCAAAGGCTCTGTTTATTATGGACAGGAAGGTCTGTATTTGTGTGTCTGTGTCTTGTTCTCTCTGACCTTTGTTCCATCAGATCCAGGCAGTCCTGATGGTCCAGTTGGTCCGGGAGGGCCCTGTAAAAATCATCCAGTAAAAGTCACATTAAAATGATCATAAAATTACCTCTTATTCTTAGTTTTTAAATAGCATGAAATGAAAGAGTTGAAATCTCTAAACTGAAAGAGCAGTCTCACCAGATAACCATCTTGACCATTTTTACCAGGTGGTCCAGCTTGACCTTTGTCTCCTGGAGGTCCGGTCATACCCGGGGGTCCGGCCGGCCCTGGAGGACAATCTGAACAAACGTCCTGATAGAGAGAGAGAGAAAGAGAAAACCAGATTTAAATGGATGGATGGAGGTATGGATGGAGGTATGGATGGAGGGATAGAGGAATGTTACCTTCAGATTTAAATCAGAAAGATCTGCATCCTTTCCCTAAATGAAATGAATAACAGATTATATGCTTGAGTTTTTAAAGATAGCTGTCAGCAGAAGATAAAATACTTCATTACGAAGAGTCACTCACCGGTTCTCCAGGAGAACCCTTATCTCCAGGTCTTCCAGGCAAACCCTGTAAACAAATACACACCACACACATTTGAAAACATCTGTAAAAAATAAAACTGTCTTTAACCTAACACAATTTTATTCTATTATTTAACATAATTTAATCGTACGTTGTGTCCAGCAGGACCCTGTGGTCCGGTCCCTCCTGGAGGTCCTCTCAAACCCTGCACATCAAACACAACAGCTGAGTTATCAGTGTGTGTCTCATGTGAAAATGCTATTAATATGAAAAGATCATTTACCGCTGCTCCAAGTGGTCCCGGGGGTCCAGGAGGCCCCTAAAATGCACACAGAATACAAAATGACCATGAGACAAACAAACATGTGTGTATATTTATGTTTTGCTTGTTTTTTCTGTATTTGTAACAGATTTTTGTGAGGGATTGAGTTAGGTTATACTATAGCAAAATCATATACTATACATATTACAGAAAACATCACATTTGACATGTTTATTTAACAAATAAAAGGTCTGTGTGTATGTATATCTCTAAACTGGAGGTCCAGTGGTCGCCTCTCCGGGGGGCCCTCGGTCTCCTGGCATCCCCTGCATTCCCTGAGGACCGGGCAAACCCTAAAACACAAAATAACACCCCTGTAGGAAGGCAGAAAAACTGGAACACACACACATTGCTGTTCTAACATCTCTACTGTAAACTGTGTGTGTTGACTGGCTGGGACAGCACAGAAAAATATCTGGAAAACGTTTACGCTCTGTGGTGTAAAATGTCAGTAAAACATCACATCACTGAAAGGCAGCTCCTCAGCATTCAACAACACACATGCCTGACACAGAACAGCCCAAACACAGCTAATAGTGCTGATGAAGAGGAAATAAAGTCAAACATCTTTCATTCCATACCTTAAGTCCTGGAGGTCCAGCTGGTCCTGGGGGTCCCGTGTCACCCTGTGATTAGAGAACATAAATCTCTGCTGATCTCTCTGGTTCTCTCCTTCATTTGATCATTCTGTCCTTTCTCATCTCTCTCAAACTCTGACACCCAATTTCATCCTTCTAACATTTTTACTTTCAATTATGATACATTTTTATTTTGAGCAACGTTTTTACATCAAAATCATTTGACAGCAACAGTGAGATGTATTAGCAATGCAGCTCTGCCCCACCAAACCCATGTTTGATCCACCTAAAACTGAGTTTAGAGTCATCAGATCATCTTTATGATGAACCCGGGCATGTACGTCTGTTTGAGAGACAGCAGGTTAGCAAGTTAATGTGTGCTGTATCAAAGCATTTAACCACAATCAGCACAACAGCATGAGAAGTTCATGTAAACAGCAGCACTTCTCCAGAGAGCAATATATACACACTGTGTGATGTAATTAAACACACGCACATGTTGGGAAACTGTAAATCAAAGCATGAAATTGATTCATGTTTTATAGGTGATTTTAGAGATGATTTTTATAGGTGATGTTCAGTTAGCAGGCGTTAACTGGAGCTATTTTCACTGTTTCAAACAGTGTTTTAGTTAAAAGTGTTTGAACACAATCTACGCTGTAAGAAATGAATAATGTTGCATGTGTGTGACCTGTTAAATGGCTGTTAAACTGATCTGAAATAATATTTCACTTGATCAAACTTATCAATTCCAGGGTAAACGTTTTACCTTTGGCCCTTCTTTCCCTTTTCCTGGTAAACCGATTTCTCCTCTTAAACCCGGCTCACCAGTTGGGCCCGGGGCTCCAGGTGAACCATCTTTGCCTGCATCTCCCTGTGATGATACAGATATAACAGTACACAAGATTTTAATGTGTATAAACCTCAGTGGTTTCCAAAAGAGCAAAACATTTGCCTTCATTTTAAAGCCAGTTTCAGTCTCAAGAGTTTTTGTCATCAGCTGTTTGTGTTCACTCTCTCACCTTCTCCCCTTTCTGACCAGCAGTACCGGGTGAACCAATCCTGCCTGGAACACCCTGAGAACACACACAGAGTTTATACCAGCACTACTTTAACAAACCACTTTTATTACTATCTGAATATCCAGTCAGAATCCAGGCAGGCGGTTTAAACTGACCCACCTAAACCCCCCTAAATAATAATGTGTGTCAAAAAAAGAAACTAAGCAAGCAGAAGGATTGAATTATTTGAGAATGTACCACATTGCCTGGCAGCCCCTGCGACCCCTGAAGGCCCACCGGTCCTGGTGGCCCCTACAAAGAATAGAGAAATGACAGTGAGAACTTAACAACAACATCATGTATTGTATGTGTAGAAGGAAAACTCACTGGGTCTCCATTTCTCCCTGGTTCTCCTTTATCTCCTGCGTCACCTTTAGGTCCCTGTTCAGATGAACAAGAGATAACAGATCAGATGCTTGTGTGTGGATGACAGAAACATCTGCAAAACTGGGTTCAGATCTGCATATTGTAAACAGAACAGATGTCATTTATGGTTATAATCAAGAGAAGATAAGCTGGTTTACTGAAGGTCCTGGCTGTCCTCTGAACCCCTGCTCTCCAGGAAGTCCTCTCTGACCCTAAACATAAGAGATTAAAAAACTGGGTCAATGTGATGTGATCAGATGACTGGACAGGTTCAGTAAAGCCCATCATTTTATGATCACATGTGGTGACACTATTAGTCAGAGAGAGAGAGACAGCAAACAGTAATTTACTGCACAAGACTTTTCATGATCTGTAATGCAGTATTTCTAGTTTAGAAGTTTATGAACATTTCTTCATGTCGTCACATCTGATGTCTTCTGGTTTTCTATGGATTTCAATTAATTAAATGTTTCTATTATAAATGACACATTACATCACTGTCGCAGTGCAGGACAGAACAGTCCCGTATCTGCAGCAGTCCTGACCCTCTGCTGCCCCCGTGTGTTGTGTGATAAAACCTGCAGGAGTTTTTCAATAAATGGTAAGTGTTCAATAAATTAGGTCTCACCATCTCGCCTGGTTTTCCTTGGTCTCCTTTCTCTCCCTTTTCTCCAGGTTTACCCTAAAGAGAAATGAAATATACAGGGTATATACAGAAGGTATCATTCAAGATTAAGTGCTGTTTTGCTCTGGTCAGACAGCATGGAAGTGTCTCAAAACATTTGTATTTTCTCTAGATGGTACACCTGGTTTTTCTCTGACTCGTGTCAATATGATTTGAGCCCAATATTAACATGTCATTGTGTTAGATTTACTGTAATGGAAAACAGCAAAACATGTCTGAAGTTAATGTGGTGAACTACACCTGTGGTTGCTAGGAAACCTGGGTAATCAAAAGAGGAAGTGACATCATACATCCACCAAAAATCACCCTGACACAGTTGATTAGTAGTGTCTGAAAAGTCTGTGTTTTATGATATTAGTGGTACTATGTGTACTCGAATCTACAATACAACAGTATGCAAGTATTAATATGGTAATTCCTTTTAATAGTTCACATGTCACATGGCAGAATGGAAGAGAATGTTATTTTGTTTTTTTTTATTATGGATGTGATCGGAGACACAGGACTCACCGGTTCACCCGGCTCAGGAATCACATTGGCCACCTGCAGAGATTCACAGATACAGAAAATAAAAGAGCCACATCTGTCAATAAAGAGTGTATCGCTTTAACTAAGTCAACACATCACTAAACACATCAATACACTCATACACTAATACATGAGAAGTTGTAACTGCTCAGCTGATTCTCAGTTGTGTCATATTATGTCACATTTTAATGATCAGAATGTCATACGTGTGCGAGAAACCAGCACGTACAAATGACATGTCAGTTATCAGATACTCACATTTCCTGGGGCCCCTGCTGGTCCCATGGGGCCCATTTCACCCTGTATGAATAAAAAAAACAAAGTGTCACTTTATTATTTTTGTCATGGTAATATTTCATTAAAGACCTCATGCCTTCAGTAGAACTATTACTGACAGGTTCATCTCCAGTAAACAAACCTGCACTGACACACGGTCAAAATTTACAACATGATTAAAAGATTTTTATCTCACCTTGTCTCCTTTCTCTCCTTTCGGTCCAGCCGGTCCATCTTTTCCTCTGTCTCCCTACAACAGATGATCTCACAGTAGAGCCTGAAATCTTCATTAATCAACATCTATTGATTCTCTTCATCAGAAACACTTACCTGATTTCCTCTTTCTCCTTTGGGTCCCATTTGGCCTGTCTGGCCGTCTGAACCAGCTTCTCCCTGAGAGAGAGAGAGAGAGAGAGAGAGAGAAAGAGAGAGAGAGAGAGAGAGAGAGAGAGAGAGAAAAGGACAGATTGTGTTGATCATCTTTTGGTGAAGACTCTGTAAAGATGGATTCGGATGTTACTGTTCTCACCCGTTCACCAGGAGCTCCTCGTGGTCCAGGAGGACCTTCATCCCCCTGAGACAGAGAGAGAGAGAGAGAGAGAGAGAGAGAGAGAGCAGTATCAGAATCACTATTACTGTATTTTTATAACCACATTAGTTCTTTTAAACAATGTTCTCAGAACATTGGCTAATGCTCTCTAAAAGTCTCTCAAAGTTATTAACAAATTCTAACACATCAGTCATTACCTTTGGTCCTGGTTTGCCAGGAAAACCTTCCTGTCCAGGTTCTCCTCTTTGTCCCTAAACAGAAAAAATAAATGACTTAAAACAAACTGCACTACAACAAAAACAAAGATGAAAATCAGTCCTGGTCTTTAGGAGAAGAAAGTTTTCTTCATTTAAACACTCCTAACCTTCTCGCCATCGTTTCCAGGGAAACCATTTAATCCATCCTTTCCTGGCAGGCCCTGAAAAATAATTAACATTCAAAATCATTACTTAAACGTTGGTGCTGTGTTAATAAGTGTGTGTACAGTGAGTTTGAGTTCTCAATGTAAAATGACAGCGACTTACCGGTTTTCCTGCTTCTCCTGGTTTTCCTGAGAAGCCAATTTCACCAGGTAACCCCTGTTAGAACAACAATCAGCTGAACTTCATCTTATCTGAAACCTGTGAATGCTTTAGACATGAATCTAGAGGAATTATATTAAATCTGGTGTCTGTAAACTCACAGGAGGCCCTGTCTGCCCGGGGCTGCCAGGAGGCCCAGGAGTTCCCTCAGAGCCCTAAAAACAAAACACCCAGAAAAGGTGACATTTATTATATAGCTGATTCAAATGTTTTTACTCATATATATATTGTTATAATGTGGTTTGAAAAATCAACCATTACTCTGTCATGTTCTAAGCTGACTGTATTATTGATTTTCTGAGGTTCAGAGCCAGATGTTCCTGCAGCGTTCAGTTCTAACACCTGAACTCCATTACAAAGTGTTCAGGGTTACTTCAAACCAAAGGCAGGTGGCAGAAAGAGAGGGACAGATGTGCTGAGTGTGGTCAGGTGACATCAGTGTTTGTATGTTCTGTTCAGTGGGTCGTGTCTAAAGGTTCTTACAGGTTGTCCAGGAAGACCATCAACTCCGGGTAATCCAGCTTCTCCTCTTTTACCCTGAACAGAGAGTGAAGGGAATCATACCTCTGTGTTACTACAAAAAAGATGATTCGATTTTTTTATAATTTGTTAAAATTGTAAATCATTTTTAATAATAACCAGTAGAGTTAATCTGGTGACCCAGACCAAGAGCTTTTCAACAGACATTAGAGATGATAGTGATTATGCTGCCCTCATCTGGACATGAGTGGAAATGACACGATTCTCTGTGGTGCTTTTACAACAATCTTAAAAATTTATTAATTTACAGATCAAATGTGTCATTATTTGCTAAGAAATTACACTCTGCCAAAGGTTTTGTGTGAAAAGTTCTAAACAGCTTCCAGCTCTACTGAAGAAGCAGCGTTGGGAGTTTTACAGTAATAAAACACGTTTTACCCTCTGTCCATTCTCTCCGGGCTGTCCGGGGAAACCTTGCGGTCCAGGTGAGCCCTCACAGAAACAACATCAACAATCTCAAATGATATACAGTCACACATAAAACATCTGGTTTTAAAATAAAGGACATTATATGAATTAGTAAAATGTGTGTAATATGTACATTTAAAGATATATTACATAAGAAACAGTAAATAGAATCACATAAGAAACTCTATACTGTATCTTACAGGAGGTCCAGGGGGGCCCTCTGGTCCTGGGGGTCCCTGTGGACCGGGAGTCCCCTAAAAACACACACAGAATTGAGAGCATACATAGGTGATGTGTTGTTACAAACTTCTAGACAGACTGCAGACTTACAGTTTCACCTTTGAGCCCTTCCAGCTGAACCTGTGGAAAGATCAAAATAAAACCATGAGGAACACAAACAGTTTCATTCAGTAATTATACAGTTAACTGAAGGTCTTACAGCATCTCCAGCTAACCCAGCAGGACCTCTTTCACCCTGTCAAATAAAACAGTGTTCATCATTTCATGTTGAGTGCTTTACTGGAGCTCTCAATCATGGTAAAGTAGTTTTTCTCAAAACGTTTTGGAGAATGTTTCTAGAAGTGCAGGCATTTGAGAAAGAAACAAAATGATAAAGCTTGTTTTTATTTGTGATATGTGTGGATTTCAACATCTATATCTAGACATCACAACACAGTCATTGTGCTGGAAAGATGGAAGATGTGTGTAATGTGTGTTAACACATGCTTGTTTCTGAAGACCCTCTTTCAGGGTTTCAATCCGCAACCTTTTCTTCTCAGATTTTAGTCACTAACCATCAGTATCTGAGACAGCATCTTCATACCTTTAATCCTTTGACTCCACCTGGACCAGGAGCTCCGATCAGACCCCTGAGACCCTGTTTCTCAAAGAGAAGAACTTTATAAGAACTCATCTGACTCTGAGCTTTACATGCTGATACTCATATTCTACAAACAGCACAGTGAAAAATTATATACATTACAGAAGTCAATACTCACGTCTTTCCCTGGAACTCCAGGTTTCCCTGGAAACCCGTTCAAACCTAGTTCACTCTAAACAACAATTGAAAGAGACATTTTTATTTAGGCATTAAAAACATATACTGCACTGTTTGATTATATACTGTTATCTGTTTTCAATGTGGCAGTAGTACTCATATATCACAAAGAACAAAGCTTTATAATCAACACATGCTGTTGTGTATTTATAAGAACAGTTAAATCTCTCCATCAGCACAGAATGTTTTTCCTAAAGCTGAAACTCCTGCCTGTCTTGGTTTGTCATTTCCAGTTTTCTGGGCAGTGGTATTTGGTTTTTAACGTGATCTGAGTGATTTTTACCCTCATGTTCCTCAGATATTCCTCTCTCTAGATAAAGCTCAGATCCTTCTTTAAATGTAAAGTTTGGTTTTTTTTTGCCTTTTAATTCCTGCCTGTGTCATCACACTAAACTCCCATTTACTAGCAATAAGATCATTATGCAAAAAACAACCTGATTCGCCATTTCGGGAACCTCATTACTGGACCAGAATCATCCAGAAGCAATTCCTGACTGCTTTTATTTATACATAATAATGATGTAAGAGTTATTTTAACACACTGGTGTGATTGACAGGTGTCAGTCATCTCTTACCCTATCCCCAGGCAATCTCTCTCCTTTTACACTGGCAACACCCTGACAAAAAAATAAACACTCTTCAAAGACCTGTTTCTACATGATGATCAGTATTATCAGTTTCAATTCATGCCACACTTACAGACACTCCCTGAGGACCTGCTTTACCCGGTGGACCAGCATCACCATAGATGCCCTGAATGAGATATGAGAATGATAAAAATACCACATCATCTATTATCTAGAGATCATCTAAGCCCCTCCCACACCCATTCCTCATTGCTCCACCCTTAAAATACAACAAACAGCAGGTGGACACGCCTCTATTGCTGATTGGCTACAGAAGTGTTATGGTGTTGTGTGGATTGGGCTGATCTTTTTTCACATTGTTCTTACACAGCACAATGTGCATCAATATATTTTTTAAGCACACACATTTGTGAATTCTGCTATGTAACGCACAGTCTATATCATAATATTTTATTCAAGTTCAGTCTAGTTAGTAGTGGGTTTATGCCTCTGGTTTAGGTTAGGTTACCTTCAGTCCGAGAGGCAGCCCAGCTTCACCTGTGAGTCCTCGCTCAGCCTGTTCAACATCACATGACATGCTGGATCAATACAACTATAATAAACCTGAAACTTCATTTAAACACAGTCACACTCACTCACTCGTTCTCCTTCATCACCATGTTTCCCAGCTAGCCCTGGTAAACCATCTGAACCCTAAAAACATACAACAGGAAACTTAGGGACGTCACTCTCTCCACCTGGCTGTTTTCTTATGCCACATGCATGAGTATGTAAAAATATTAATAACTAATGCACTAATCCAAGCCAATCAAGTTCAATGTACAGCATCAGGCCCCACCCCTCATTATTCCTATTGAATACTGTGTTGTTTTTAATGGCTGTCTTACTCTCTCTCCCTGGTGTCCTCTGGCTCCTGCTGCACTCTGCTCACCACCGCCCCCCTGTGGAGAGAAACAGAACTTCAGCAAGTACAGCTGACATCTGGACACGTCTCCAGTGCACCTGAAACTCTTCCTTCAGCCTGTGCTACATGTTTACACTCCAAAAGAATAAAAAACATGACCAACAAACCACACAACCAAAAAACTTCAATAATTACTTTCAATAATTACAACCTCATGAAGAAACATGACGTGAGGTCAAAAAAAACACTAATCTCAGATCTAACCAAAGTTTCAGGTGAGCAGAATGAATATCACACTAAAGATAAAACAGTAAGAAAACCTCAGAAATGCACTCCAGGGAAAATCTTTCCTGATCAGATTTTACAGTGAAGATCTCGCACTGAGGCTGACCACAGAGCTGTAAAGTTCTGTTCACACACGAAACCAACCAAAAACTGACAAACGTCATGAAAATACAGTGAAATAATGACAACAGGGGCAGAAAGTCACCTCTTTACACTGTAAACAGGACAACATCAAGGTTTGAACAGTCTGTGTTGAGCTAGTCATCTACACTCTCACATAAACTCCATGTTCTGCTGCTGTATGTTGTAATTGTGATATTTTATTAGATGATCATCAACATGTCGGGCAGTGATTTCTGCTGAACAAAACATTTCAGTGTGAAGTGTTAACAACCGTCTGTGAGAGAGAAGAGAGACAGACAGAAAAACACCTCAAACACACACATGCGTTCATGCAGTTTAACCAGCAAACTCCTCAATTAACATACTAACCTGTTAACACTTACAGAAGCGCTTGAAGTCAAAAGATTGAGATCCAGTGTGTTAAGGGGTTTTGAGCCCGGTGTTAAGTGTTTGCTACAGCATATGATATTGTGTTACCTAGATACGGGTCAGTCCCATCTCAATGCATGTCTGAGGATTTTGTTACATTGCCTGTCAGGCAAAAATACTCTGATTACTATGTAACAACACTGCATGAAAACATATTTGCCATTTTAAGGCGCCTGCAGGAAATTCCACTGAAGCGTTCTGCATGCAAAGACATTTTTCTAGCTGTGGGCGTCGACTGGCATCTAAATTTGGGTGACGAGACAGCGAGTCCAGTGGAAACCTGAAAAAAGATTCTTCACATAACTGAGGCATCAGAACTTTGATACCATGAGTGTCAAATCTGAACATTTATGACTATTATAAGGAGCAGACAGCAGACACGACTAAATGTTTAAATGTGGCTGTTCTGTTGCCAGCAGCACTCAGCTAATACTTCATCAGTGACTGATGGAGGTTCATTATGATATTATTCTGAGGTAATTATGCCCTGCAGTCTGTATTCTGTTGTGGGTTTTAAGTGGCTCTTATATAAGCATATCCTCTGAGGTTTAAAGGGACTCATAATGCTACTGTTCAAAAAGGGCCATTTTATTTTTTATCTTCAAAAGAGTAGCAATTTCTACAACTCTTTTCTGCTGTGCTCTTTTATCATCTTAGAACTGCATTCAGAGGGGAAATGAGATTTTATTGGTGACTGTAAAACACACGCAAAAACTCACACAAAATGACACAGAAACACTTGAACGAACACACACAGCACTAAACATTCACTGTTTTTT
Source organism: Ambastaia sidthimunki (assembly GCA_036877625.1). Taxonomy (NCBI): domain Eukaryota; kingdom Metazoa; phylum Chordata; class Actinopteri; order Cypriniformes; family Botiidae; genus Ambastaia; species Ambastaia sidthimunki. The sequence continues at coordinate 21,403 of JAZGTK010001570.1, read as the reverse complement.
GTCTAGTTCGAGGAGTTTGGCTGTTAAAATCATGATTTTACCTTTTCCCCTCTATCACCTCTGATAGAGACCTTCTGACCCTGTGAATAATCAATCAACATGGATCAATTATTGTCCAGGCCCAGACAGAAATGAAATCAAATGAAATCTACCAGTATTATCTAACTTTTTAATACAAGCTACGAAAGAAAAATGTTTCCCATTTAGATCAATCAGAAGTCAGATCAGTAAGACATTTAAAGTTCATGTCTAAAGTTTACATAGCTCTGTGAAATCATTAGAATTGAAAATGTAAGTGTCGTACACATTCTCCTTTCTGCCCTTTCAGTCCTGATGCTGAGAGAGAGTAAAACGAGAATACATTTTGAGAAAAAAAGATCAGAAAAAGTATATAGAGAATGCATTGCAAAATAAATATGAATGCATTACAAAAGCAAGTTTGATTCAAAAAATGAATATCCAGCCTTATCTTTAATGATCATGTGACCAAAGTTTCTTTAGGGCCAATAAATTAGATCTTTACATCAGTTAAAACATCTGGTAAAAATCTAATTTAAAATCCTCTGCCAAATTCAAAGAAATATATGCACTTCTGTAAATAATAATGTTATGCCAAATGATTTGAAGATCTTCCAAGTATGTCAGTCTTTTATCTGGAGAGCATCAGCTGTTTTCTTTAATAATCTGGTGACTGTATCATAAGGCTGACATACAGTCAACATGGTCCAGTGGTGGTTCACCTGTCCTCTTTTACACTGGTGTGTGATGCATGATCTAGTGACCTTTGACCCTGTGGGACAGGAGCAGTTGAATTTGGCTGGTTTCTGCTGTTCAGCACTGGTTGGTTTTAAGGTGGGTAATGGGAGCAGGGGGGTCTCGGTCACCAGACTTTGTTCACACTGAGCGAGAAGAACAAATGAACGAAGAAATAAAAGGAAACTGAAAGTGTCACAAAAGAGAGAAAGACGAGCGAGAAGAAAAGTACTGCTGGTCACATGATTAATGAAATCTGCTTAATAAACGCTCAGAACGACACAAATTCTCCTGATGACCAACACAAAACCCCAGAAATGCTTCTCCAGCTTTCTTCAAGGGCTGAAGACAAAAAGCTTCTCACATAAGTGCTCACACTGTTTGAAAGCAGATGTTTTTGCATTAAATGAAGACGATTCATTTAAATATTCTTCTGTTGGACATACTGATGTGAGAACAGGAGTGTGTGGATGTGTGTGAGAACTTACTGGACCACCAGGAATATCACAACATGTTTCCTGTTCAGCTTGTTTCCCGTCACAGTAGATCATCATCCTCTGGAGGTCAAACTGCAGAAGACACAGACTCAGTCAGAGAGGCAGGAAGATAACAGAGATTCCAGTCCAAAACTTCACAAACGTGACGTCTGGACCTCTCCGACAGTTCTGTGTGGTTCTCACCTCCACTTTTCATTTTCATCAGACACTTACATCAATGGGAGCGCTGTCGTAGAGTCTCTTTCCGATGACAGTCTTTCCCTGGATATCGATGTCTTCTCTGTCCTCTATGGGCAGCGTCTCAATGTGATTGCAGTCCAGAAAGAGTGACACAGATTTGGAGTCCACCCTCATTCCGATCTTATGCCAGTTACCATCAAACAGGTTGTCCACCTCTGAATTTTTAAAGACGGTTTGGACCACATCCTTCGCCAGGCCCACTGCCTTGTACTCCACCACTCTGTTCTCACCGTCCAGACGAATGGACACCTGAGGAACACACAGATTACAAACAATGATATTTAAAGTACCATTTTATTTCAGCTACATTGATAAATACATTTCTACTGGAGAAATAACTTCTAATGTAGCATGGGTAGTTTTGGTGGTTGTTTAACTGGATTACCAGTTAATGAAATTTAAGTCAACTTGGTTTGAGCTTGTACTTCGTTAATCTGGTTGAGACACATTGTCACATCAGTTACCACAACCAAACCAGCCACCATGTTTTTATCTGATATGACCTGATAACTCCATCAGCAGAACTACTACAGATTGTCATTTGCCCCTGTGAATGTGTGTTCCACCCTACAAAGGGCCCCTCAGTAGCACACACCTGTGGGATGCCATATTTATCATAGACCTGCCACAGGTACCAGTCTTCCTTACGAGAGGTTTTCCTGAATTTAAATGTCGCAACAAATGCATATTCATCAGGAAGACCTTGCGATAACACATCTCTGAAACAGAAAGAGAGAAAGAGAGAGAGAGAGAGAGCGAGAGAGAGAGAGAGAGAGAGAGAGAGAGAGAAGAGAGAGCTTTTATAACAAATGCAAAACAGACAAGTTGATAATAAGTCTAGAGATAAAAGTGTAAATTTTGCAAACACTGTTGGAAAAAATATCATTCTGCCAGAAATATAAATTATTCTATTATTTACTCAGCCTGATGTCATTCTGAATCAATTCTTCCTTTAAAGATGAAATAGAATATGACTTACTCTGTTTTTTGCACAATGGGCACAGAACCAAGCCTCACATAGGGGGTCTGACCAGCCTCAAACTTTTCCCCCAGAACATCTCTCACATTGAGATACTCCATCAAATCAAAACCTAACAGAGAAAACAAACCATAACTATTCATCAATGAAATTTCATGTTAAAACAGACGCTGTATTTTTAACTATGACCGCTAGATGGAGTCAATGAGAAAGGAAACAGCATCAAACGTTAGAAATGTCACAGTCAAGCGTTTTCCAAACGTTTATACAATGTTTCCTTCCTTACAGTAAACATGCTTGTGTGTTCTCTCTCTGTATCCACACACGCAATTGTTCTATACTTCATATATAGAACACAACTCTGAACACAACACAACTGAACACAACTGTGAACACAACACAACTGAACACAACTCTGAACACAACACAACTGAACACAACTCTAAACACAACACAACTGAACACAAGTCAGTTTTTAAAGAGAGTGTCATGACGCTTCCTCTGTTTGTGTGTGTGTGTGTGTGTGTGTGTGTGTGTGTGTGTGTGTGTGTGCGCGTGCGTGCGTGCGCATCCACGGCATACACTGAGATTGGCAATCGTGGTTAACTACCCAATGTTAGTGGCCAGACCAGGGCACTCCTATAACCAACACATAGTGTTGCCATGGCAATGCCAGCAGGGCCCTGGGTGTTTCCTGGTGAGGGAATTAAAGGGTTGATCTGGTGGCATGTTACTGCTGGTTAAGTTAAACTTTCAAAAGCAGTGACACATGAGTTTAATGTGTTGATTTTTGAGGTGTGGGGTGTATACGATGACTGTCAGGGTCATTTAGAAAGATGACATTCATATGATGAGCACTGGTCAGTGTGACGTTAACATCCGGCAGATGTGTTCATGTCACCCAGCAGAGATTGTTATAAACAGTCTAAAGAGAACGATTATTTAAACTGAAGGATGTTTAACATCTGGAGGTTTATCATATGTTCATTTGTTTGTTTTCACACTCTCTCATTGCAGCAGTTTGTGTGTCTCCATGTGTGAAGCTCAACTTTCTCCTGCAGTGTTCTGAGGCCTGGAGGAGCTTCACTTCAACAGTGGGATCTGTAATTTAGAGCTGGCGAGTGAAAGCGTATAATCACGCCCCAGTCTTATTTTAAACAGTGAGGGAGAGGGGAGGGCCGGTTCTGCGGTGCAGCACAGATGAGAGTGCCTGTGATCCAGACACATGGGAGCTTTTACCCACAATGCAACAGTCGTCTGGCCATGAGCCCTCTAATAGAAGTAATGTCACCGCACGAAAACACAGTGTGTCAGTGTGTGTCAGTCATTTCTATAGTTAAGACACATGGTCCTGATACGATCCGTTCAGTGTATCATATATACTGATCTATGTCTTTCAGATGGAGTTTGTCTCTCACTCTTTTGGTCTGTTTTTTGACTTTAGGTTGACGAATTTGAGGAGTCCACAGAGAAACTCCCAACACAATCAAATAAAAAACTAAGGAGTAAGATTGAGAGAATATTTATACTGTGTAACATACTAAAATAAAGACTTTGACGTAACTGAATATATATGTTTTATTTGCAGATTACAGGTAATATATTAAGATCAGTGTCATGAGAAGATCAGGAGAACATTACCTGGAACCTCCGTCAGTCCTGCACTGGTGCTGTTCGCTCTGAAACGGACCGACTGGACCTTCATGTTTGGACACAGAACATCTGCAGAGAGAAACACAGCATTTTGAGTGAAGATATTTTAGGAATCCTGGGTTCAATGACCTCACAGCTCTCCACAGTGTTTGAATGATGAAGAGCTGTTTATTTCTGAGGTTAGAAAGGTAATATTTATAGACTGCAGGTATTTCAGGTAACTTTCATATATTTAGAAGTATTTTAATCTGCTTTATTAACTGTACGTGGTCTCTTGACAGTGATGTTTAAACATCTGGGTTTCTTGCAGACTTCATTATTAATTCACATTGTGAAATTTTTGTTGTTGACATTTTTTGCCAGGAGCAAATGTTTATTTAAAAAAAAAAGTTTATTTATTTTTTACAAATGTTATATTATGAGCAGAGACATGATTGTGTTGTGTAAGAATCTATGAGTGGGACACACTTTGTGTGACCTTTTCAAATGTGAGTTATGTAGAGTTATATAGAGTTATGTAGAGTTATAGAGGTCAGTAAGTGGGAACTGGTCTCATGAGTAACTGAATATAAATATTCCTGTAGCTCAACTGGTAGAGCATTGCGTTAACAGCGCAAAAGTTGTGGGCTCGATCCCAGGGAACACAAGTACTGATAAAAACAAAATGTATACCTTAAATTCACTGTAAGTCGCTTTGGATAAAAGCATCTGCCAAATGAATAAATGTAAACGTATATATTCTGAAACATTCAGATCTAATGTGTCTTTTCAATACCTCACTATATAACTGATTACATGAATGTCTTTTCTCTCTCTCTCACACACACACACACACACACACACTCTTGGCAGACCAGGCAGACGCCCAAACCGCAACGGCTGATCGCGTCCCTGACAATCACGTATGATCAGACCCTGTAATTTTCTGTAATGGCTCCTATAAAAAGCTCTGAAGGCCTCTGAGTCGCATACAGTTCCACTCTACAGAGGCTGGGTCACTCAAAACAATTACATCTCTGTTTGATACAGTGTCTTTAACATTACTCGAACCCCACACCCCTGCCCTGCTCCAAACGTCAGCTCTCCTGACCACGAAACCACCCACCCGAGGATAAAGACAGCTGGAGAAAAAAACACCTGGTCCTCTGTTTACATTGTATATTTAGATACAGCTGTATGTGTCAACAGTTCCTGAAAACTGAATTCTGCTGGACAGTTTTCCACCTTGCTAGAACGTCACAAAGAGATATTAATGGTTTAGTTGTAGAATTCTCCTTCACATGATTTACCCACAAAAAACACAAGGCAACATTAAAACAACATTCAAAGGACAGTACTTTTACTTCTGTGAAACACAAAAGAACATGTTTTGGGAAATGTCTTAGTGGTTCTGTGTTCATACAATGGAAGTCAATAGGTGCCACTGTTGTTTGGTTACAAATGTTCTTCATATCTTCTTATGTGTTCCTCAGAAGCAAAAAATGTCATCCAGGTTTGGAATGTGAGTAAATGATGGAGGAATGTTCATTTTTGGGTGAACTTTCAGAACCACCACTGACTTCAAATTTTGGAGGTGGAATTCTGGAGGTGGAACTGAGTCCTGGTTTATTGATAAGCCTCAGTTTTTCTTGAGTTGAAGCTGTTAAATGTGTGTCTTGGCTGTCGAGCATCAAGCTTTCCATTGAACTCTTAAACTAGGCACTTATCCCCATGGTTTCTTTTAGAGGGGACTGACCCCATAATTAGCTGTATTCATAAATGACACGTGATTAATTAAATGCCGTCGTCTATAAAGACTTGTATTACCTGTTTCCTGTGACTGGTGCAATGAGAGCAATGAGAAACCTGTTGTGCGTCATTGTTGAAATGGAGGCACATTTGAGTGCTTTCTAACTGAGCTCTACTGACTTCCTTCAGCTGTGGAATAAAAGCTATAATTTACAAACTGGCCATGAAACTGAAATGGTGCTTGAAGTGAGCAGACGCTGCTTGTAGACGCTGCATTTCCACTGATTCTTCAGACATTTCTGCAGTTATTTCCTCATTCAGCTCCTGCTTATTTCTTGGATTAAATGAAATTGGGATTTAACTTTGGACAAGTTGTACTTTCAACTGACTTAAGCGATTTATAAAATAATGTGTTCACAATTTTAAAATGGCTCAAAGCATCACTATTAATTTACTTGAATTGACTTAGATCCAGCTGGTAAAGTGTCAGTAAAACAGTCTTATTCATAATCACACTTTGAGCTGGAGAATGACTTTTTAGAAAGCATTTTAAGAAGAGCTGTGTGATACTTTAACAGTGAAACTATTACTCAGTTAACAGGAAACGGTTTTGTAGTGTTATGTATCATGTATATCAAAAACATTAAATTGTTAGTACATTTTAAAAATGTTACAAAATTTAAAACATTTGAATATTGTTCTTATATTCAAACACTACGGTTAATACTATGTTTCCAACTTTTTAAAAGTTTTTATTGCACAATGATACCATTAGGGATACGTTCTTTGAACCTAAAATTGTTAGCTGCGTATCAATATTATTATTGTTGCTTTTCGAGAAATTATAATCACTATTTCTTGTAATTAAACTTTGAGACATAAATTGTTCAGCAGGTGAGTTTGTCTATTTGTGAGTTGTCCACAGAGACATGAGAAGAAAGAACTTTCTCAGACGTTTTGTCTTGTGTTCAAAATGGCCGTTTGGTTAATCAGAAGCAGATTTAGGAAACAGGAAATAGATGCTAAAGCAAACATGAGTAAACTAGCACACGCTGCAGTCTACGGCTGTTAGCTTAGCATTATCCCACCACACACTGACAATCTGCCGTCCTGTGGTCATGGGTGGACCACCAACCTGAAGCAAAGCCCAACTACACTAACTGATGAAGCTGCCTGACCAAACACTATATTACAAATGGCCGTGTGCTGTCTCTGTACTGTAGAACTGTATGGAATGACAGTTAGGGTCCAGGTAAAATAATAAATGTCATTATTAAATTAATTGTTTTTGTCTCTTTGTTTTGATTTTAGGGTAAAATATGACATTTCAAGTTGAGACAATATATTAAATTTCAGCAATTAAATTAGACAAAAATAGATAACAGACCAAAATGTATGAAACAAAACCACTATAATCGTTCTACATCACTTACAGCCGAATCAGAATAATACTAATGGCAGGCTGCAGTAATGGCTTCAGATCTTTTCACATAAAACACATTGAAAGCCAAAGATTAAAAAACTGTACAGTGAAGCCTAGATCAACTTAGGACTGTAATTTTCAGAGCAAAAATAACCTGCAGCTTGGGGATGCCGTTTTTACAGCCCACAGTATTCTTAGACACCCCTGCTAGTGCCAGATGGTTCTGGTTTATCACAGAACTGGACCTGATAGGTCTGTAGGTTGATCTCTGAGTTGAATTCACTGCTGGATGAGATCTTTGAGATGGTATTTCCTGCACTGTGAGTCATGTGTGTGCTCAGGGTCTTTGGTTGGGATCCTTCGTGACACAGGACACAGTCAGGGTTACTCTCTACAATGCATTTATCTCTGCTTTTATCTGTCCATCCTCTTTCACAGTTAAAGGTTCCTATCTTGCCACACTTGGCTGACTTAAATGAGACAGTGGAAACAGCTGATGTTATAATGAAAGAGTTCACTCACAACCACAGACTGACTTGAATTATCTGTCACTTATTAATCTTGTTTTGACTCCGATTGACACTTTACATTGTTAAAAAAGCAATCACACTTCTCCAGTGTACTGGGCTTTTTAAATCAGATTCTGAGAAATGTGAATTACTTTAAATCTAAATAAAACACATTTGACCAACAATTTTCCCTCTAATGTTATTCCAGCTAGTTAAACAATTTCCCAGCATGCACTGCAGCATGAGTAAATGATGTAGTTACTGTTATAGAAGTATGTTTTGATGTTTGCAGACATCATTTGTGCTGTCATCCCTTTTAGCTATAAGGTTTTTTCTTTGAACGATGGCACATATAAGTGACACATTAAAGTATAACTTTCCTCAACAATTATCTATGAAACATCAGAAGTTCTTTATTTGCTCTCTGCTAGTTTTAGTGAGGAATGGCATCTGGTGTGTTAAGCATTATTTGGATTTGTGCAGTTAATTTAGGCCACGAGCTCATTGTTTTGAGGTTTCTGTATTTTTGAATCTGTATTCATAGACTGTAATGGCCACTTGTTGTTTGTCATGGCCTCCTCTCACTATCCCACATACACTTTGGGGTTACTCACTCTCACAGAGTCTTCTCCTCAGCCTCCCCCTGATCTTGTCGATGGCACTGAAGTCCGTCACATGGAAGACGTGAGCGCTTTTGGGCTCGGCTGCAATCTCCTCCAGCTCCTCTCTCAGAGCCTCTCCGATCCCCACGGCAAACAGCCGGATTCCAGCAGCTGTGGCCGCTACCGACGGCTCCAGAACATAATCTTGACTCTTGCCGTCTGTGAGGAGGATCACCACCTTCTGAAAACCTCTGGCAGCGGGCCGCGCTCCTGCCCTCTCTGTAAAGATGTTATTGGTGGTGAAGCTGATGGCATCTCCAGTCTTGGTGTTCCCACCCAGGTAGCGGATGTTGCCGGTGGCACGTTTGACCTCCTCCAGGGTTTTGTACCTGCCCAGGTTGAATTCAGCAGTGGGCCGGTCACTATAGCGAACAACAGCCACGCGTGTCTTATCCACAGCCACGTCAAAAGACTCCACCAGTTTTGCCACCCACTGACGGATCTTCTCAAAGTTTTCCTTGCCCACACTGGAGGAGGTATCCAAGATGAAGACTAGATCATAGTGAACGTTCTTGCAGCCTGGGTACAAAACACATGACGTTGTTACAGGACAAGCAACATGTTTATGTGTGAAATTGTGTTTAGTTGCAGTCTGTTTTAAGGGAAAATGAGAATTTGGTCTTTTAGTGAAAAAGCTGCCAACAGAATCAGCCCTGTTGAAAATCTGTGACATGAAGATGATCCAAAAGATTGTTGTAATAATTTTAATATTGCAACAAGAACAAGTCAAAAAACAAATTAAAAAAAACTAAACCAGGAAGAGAAATGTTCATTGCAAACAGCCAATGTTTAATTAAATTCTAGAAAAGTTGAAGATCATTCAAAACTATTTTACCCATTATTTATGTATATTTACTGCATGTTTTTACTATGTATGCAGGTGTTGGAACATAGGTTATATTTAGGTTAGTATGTGACCTTCAGCTGACCTCACCTGCCCTCTGTGCTTCAACACTTCCTCCAAACAGTGTCAGGGCCAGTGTGATCAGAACCAACATGATCCTGAAGCCAGATCTGAACTCCATCTGTTCTTCTCTGATGCTCCTGCTAAAGTCTGATGACCATCAAGCACCTGTGGGGACGTTTTGTAAGAAATGTTACAATGTAAAAATATCTTAACACTCCTAAAAAAGGCTTTTTAGGCTAATTTGATATGATTCACACTGTGGAGATTGTGGAATGTAGTGTAAAAGATTACCATTAGCAAGTGGTAAGTGGTAATCTTTTTTCAGCTCTCGTGAGGCTGTTAGGTTAAGTTACCTGCTTCTTTTTAAACTATTTAACCTTTGCAGAATTCTTAAAAAAAGAAAGAAATGAAATGTTTGTGGAGGTGAACACCAGTTTTATTTTCAGACTCTGTGTTTACTGCTACATTTGGTACTTAAAAATAAACATTGGTCAGAGACTTCAGCTCACTTGAAATTTTGAAACTGCTTGCAGTTAAAATCTGTACATCAAAGATACTTGAGTTAAATATAACATAACCTTTTGGTTACCAGCCCAGTTTTTGGCCCTTTAACCAGTAGTACAAAAAATGTATAATTTTATGGTTTGATAATTGTTTATAATTAAACAATTATATGGTTTGAACCAAATTATGCTTTTAAGTAACCAGTTAACCATTAACCATTTACATACTCATGTTTACTGAGGATCTTCAGGACAGAAAAGTTATGTTAAAATGAAATATATATAGTAGACGAATAAACTCTTACCTGCGCTGTCTGTCGTAACAAGATGTTGCTCTCTCTCTCTCTCTCTCTCTCTCTCTCTCTCTCTCTCTCTCTCTTCCTCCTGCAGAACACACACACACACACACACACACACTCACAGCTCAGAACAGCATCCTGTTACANCTCTCTCTCTCTCTCTCTCTCTCTCTCTCTCTCTCTCTTCCTCCTGCAGAACACACACACACTCACACACACACACTCACAGCTCAGAACAGCATCCTGTTACAAATATAGGTGCAGATGAGGTTTCACAGGGAGCAGTAATGCTGTGTGAGGAGTTCTGGAGTGATGTGGAGTCTCCTCTGCTGGGAGGTGGAAGGAAGGAGGAGCTCATCTGAGTTTTGGGAGGTTGGGAGGGACTGAACTCAGGTTCTATGAAATCAAACCCTTTGTGAATGCAGCTTATCATGCAAAAAGATGACAAACGTAAAAGATGAAAACGTTTGCAGAACCCTGTTAGAGCAGACAGACAGACAGACAGACAGACAGACAAACAGACAGACAGACAGACAGACAGACAGACAGATCAATCGTCTCTTTTCTATCTAGAGTTCTCTTTTTGAAATGCAGGTCTTCTGTCTGATCTTTCTGTCTGTTTGAGACTAAACATGTCAGATGCATCAGAAAATATTCTCTCTTTCTTTCTCCTTTGCTCTCTTTCCTCGTGTCATCTGTTCTTCTCAACCTCAGAGTACTTTAACAGACATCTGCCTGTTACACATAAACACACACTTTCCAAACGCCCTAAATCACAGCCTTACACACAGTAAAACATATCAGCAGCTGTACCACACTGCATAAACGTCTAACAGTAAAACCCTACAGCTGTGAGGAGCCTGCAGGCCGTGCTAACTTCAGTTCAGAGACAACTGATGCTTTACCACAGATGCAGGTTTAAAAGTGTGACAAGTGTTTGTGTGTGTGCGTGTGTGTTAATGTTTAATGTTGTTCTTAACAGCAATGAGATTAAATGAAGAACAAATGGAAGCTTTAAAGCTTTTCTTCTGCATCTTAGATGTTTCTCCTGAAAGATGCGTGTAATCTTTAAATCATACACACTTCTCATTAAATTCTTTTATGAGACTAAATTATTTGAGATCTGCTACCCACATACATTTTACTGTATGTCAACTAATGTCACTTTTTACACAACAAATAAAGTTGCTTCATAAAAGCAACATCACAGAGACCTTTATGAACTATAAAAGATCAGAACAATAACATCTTCTTCAACAAACTCTTTGCTCTGAGTTGTAATGGATGAGAATGGATGTTTTATTTGTGTAGTTCATGCATCTCCACATTAAGTCACAGTTAGTGTATGATAATCAGTTTTCTGTATAACTGTGGCCTTCATCAGTGCTGTTTCCACTTAAAACACGACAGAGAGAGAGAGAGAGAGAGAGAGAGAGAGAGAATCCTCTGTTAACTAAACCTTCATGTCACCACATGCTGCACTCAGAGTCAGAATGTAACATCCATCACTCTACAGCCGCATTCACTGCCTCCATCCCATCAGCCCTCCTCGGGTTCTGCGGGTCTTCTCCAGCCCGTGGCCAGTGACTCTGACCCCGGGCTCGCTGAGGCTGTCATACCCTCATCAGCAGATGATTCACTCTCCTTGTGTCTTTATGTTAACCGTCACTAGATGGCGCTACAGACTACGACTTCCTGAGTGTGTCTCTCACAAACCAACATACAATGATTTACATGTGTGCTGTACATGTGTGCTGTACATGTGTGTTGTACATGTGTGTTGTGCATGTGTGCTGCTCTGTGTAACTGACTGAAAATGACTCACAATCCAGTCGTAGCTGCTCAGAAGATGTTACGTATGTTATATATGTTATATATGTTTATATGTGTAAAACTTACTGCTGTAATTCTACTGAGTTGTCAGGGGATGATTACTAGTCACTGAGACCCTCTGATCTTCTGATGTCTGGATAAGTTCAGGACATCATCCACCAGCACAAAAACAGGGTCTGTAAATATACAACAACTGAGGCTTCAGCAGAATTATGAAACGTATCATATCACACAGAGGAAACGAACAACAAATGACAAAACCAGGAAACGTTCAGCAGATGCAAATGCAGTTTGTTTCATCATCAGGTGCACGGCACACAGTTACGTGACTTTAAGTTCATATCCTCATAGAATTAAGTTCATAGAATATTTAAAAGAACATTCTGGGTGTCAACAATCGATCTATTTCAAGCAAAGATGTTGACAGAGCTGCAGATATGCATGTTTAAAGTTTAAAGTTGAGACATGTTATTCATATGAATATATAAAGAGAGAGAGGTTAGTTCCTCTACACGGCTGGTGTGTGGTTTAAATTACAGTCTGAATCCAATCTCTCTCTCTCTCTCTCTCTCTCTCTCTCAGCTCTGCTCTTATGCTGTCGCTCTCTCCCGGCCGCCTGACAGCTTAATTACTGAGCAGATGAAGAGAGCCGCGAACATTCACTGCCACCTCCTCAACACAGACCCAAACCCAGATGCTGAACCCTCAGAACCGAAACCCTGGAGATGCATGAGTGTACTGACAATAATGCTGTGAATGACAGTCACTGTAGCAAAACTTACTGACGAACTGAGATCTTCAAGTCAACATAAAGACTGTCTGTATTTAAATTGTACATTCATGGACAGCTGTAAGATTGGTACATATAAGCACTGCAAGATTCACTGTTGCTTCTGGAATCGCATCTCTAACTACCAATCAGTAGAAATTTAGGTTAGAACTGTTTTTTAAAAATCACAACCTTCACAACATTACTCACTTTAAAACATATCAGTCTTGCACAACACTGGTTGTCGTGGTTGACTTTTATTGGTGGAGCTAACTAATCAGTTAAACACTCAACTGGGCTGCCAAGTTCAGGTCCAGAACAATGTTTCATTCTGTCCAGCGTGAACCCTGGGTTAACCAACAGGCCGGATTAGCGTGGCCCAGTTAGCCTCTGCTGGTAGATAAATAGTTTTGAGGGCTGTTTAGATCTTGGGTTTTTGTACATTGTATGTAAACACAGCAGAAGGACAAACAGCAATGAGTGTTTCTGTATGGAAGAACACGCTCTGTGAAAGCACACCGAGACCTGAGGAGAAATCTAGCACCAAACATGTATTGACAGCACATATGGAAACACAGATTGAAACCCAAGCTATGATTTTAACAACACGCTTGTGTGAACGGCATAACTGTTGTAAAGACATTACACAGATGTGAAAGCTGATTGTGTGAGTCTGTGAAGTGTGTTTCTTAATCTGTAGATAGCTAGTGTTCATGCACACTGTCATGTGATGCTGAAAATGGACCAATCAGAAAGCACTCTGTAAAGTAATAAGGTAAGTTCACATTTTTTAATTTAAATTTGTATTTCACCCCGGTCATGTGACGGGGTCAGCCACCCATACATTGTCATGCCCACACAGGAAATAAGAACAAACGTGAACTTTCATTGCACGCAAAGGCATCAACAATAAACAGCACATGTTCTTCTGACAGTCCAGAGTTTAAATCCAAATCGAAGACATGAAGAAATCTTTTGCTTCAGTTTGACAGGGTTACATAAAATAAATGATCCATCAAAAAGATCAAATAATGAACTCTATTGCAGAAAGAGATTATTGTCAGAAGATGTGATTATTGTAATAAATGATATTTATATGGTAGAGCAGATTGCACTGCTGTGGGTGGACAGACAGCTTTAATTGTGCAAAACACTTGTGACATTAAATAACATATAAGTAGCCATTAGTAAACACAGTGAAAACAATTGCTTGGTTTCCTGCTGCTGAAATGTGAACAAATACAAAAAAATGTAAGAATAAAAACAGTCAAAGCAATTATATAAATAATTCTTAATAAATTAGAATAAATAATTGCAATAAATAAACATGTTTTCTCAGGGTGATTTTAAAAGTTTCCAAAGAGTATCTTTTGTGTTTTTGTGGAAGCTCTAACTTTAAATTTTCTTTTTATTAGTGGCCTATAATAGTGAAAAATCTTATTAACTTTACATCAAAACTTTTCTTTAAAAGGCAAATGTTGCTGTCCCCCATTCATAAAGTTATTACATTACATTTCCATACAAAATCATTCTGTCTTGAGTGACGTATCATCAGGTTATAAGACATCATTCAGTCTGTTGATGTATTGTGTTATTCTGCTTGCACCTCACATACAGTCTAAAGTGTCAATAAAAAGAAACATGTTGTGTGAGTGAAACAGACATTTCAGACAGTGAGATATTTACTGATGTGCATTGACTGACTGTGACATTTATGAATTTTTAGTTGCTTTGGTTTTATTTAATGTAACGTTTTCCATGTAGTTATACGAGGGAACTTCTACTGTGACACAGAAATGTTTGAATATTTAAATCTAAAAGTGAATTTAAGTATGTGCCTCAGTGATTTATAAACCCCACCTTTAAAATACACCAACTGAAGGCACATACAGTCAGCTAAATGCTGTAAAAATGAGAAGGTTTAAAATATGCCTTTGTAATCTGATAAGCATTTAACTACTTACAATATATTATATTATAAAATGGTGGTGATTTACATAATTTAACATGAGGGCTAAAACGTGCCGTGAAATTCAGAATGTCAGACATGAAGTTGATTCTGAAAGACCCTGTCAAATCCCTCCTGAATTTTCTTTCATCACTTACTCTCGTCTGAACAGAATTATTTCAGGGGACAGTCTGAGATTTCTACACCTCATTAAATCTACAGGAAATTCATTGTTCAGGAAAAAGTGTTCAGGCATTCATTCCAGTAATGTTTAATAATTAATTTATGCTTTTTGTGTCACATTTCATCTAATTTATTACTGGTCATCTATGAAATGCTTTGCACATTATCACACAGACTGTCTCCAGTTTTGTTATCCACAGAGATAAAATTTTCATTATATGTTTGTTGTGAGTGACAGTCATCAGTGATGTCATTATATGTTTGTTGTGAGTGACAGTCATCAGTGATGTCATTATATGTTTGTTGTGAGTGACAGTCATGAGTGATGTCATTATATGTTTGTTGTGAGTGACAGTCATCAGTGATGTCATTATATGTTTGTTTTATTGAAGGGTTCTACTGTCTGTAGGTTAGAGTCGTGGACATTGTAGAGGCAGAAGTTCAAAAAACACTTTAAAGGATTATTTGCTTTATAAATGAACTTAGCCATCGCTTAATTTCCTTTAGGATAGTATATTCATACCAGTTTTAACAAAGCACATGCAAATTTTCTTCTGTAACTCACATCTGCTGGCTCTCGTCTGCAACACACTTAGAAAGTCTCTACATACACGTTTACAAAAACGTTCTATTTAAATCAAACAAAAAACAAAAGTAACAAAAGATGACATAGTAAACAACAACAAATGCACATGCGATGGTTGGCAACAACATTTTGGCATGACGTGAATTCTTATCTTAGTTTCTTTAACAGAATTGCTTATAGAAAACAATACCTGATACTGTGTCATCCTTTCCAAAGCAGTTTATATCTTTATGTCTCCTGCAGTGATGTGGCATAAAGAACTAAGAACCTTAAAAAATTATATATATATATTTATCTTCCTCTGTATTATTCAAAATTCAAGTGTACATCAAGAGTCTGATATGATATTTTGGGTGCTGCTCAAGAAGACCCAGGCGCTGTTTTCTGCAAAAATACAAATCCATGCTTCATGCTTTTCAAACCGAGTCACATGTTCCATCGTATATCTATCAGCCAATCAGATGTCCTGCACGTGACATCCTTTCTGTGTTTAATCTGATAGGAGAGGCAGGAAATGTGCAGGAATGGTGTTTGGTGAAGCAGCAGTGTTCAGTCATCTACTGAATCAGTGATCATGAATCTACTGCGTCTGTGAGAAAACCAAACCCAGCTCGTGTGGCCTCAGACAGACTTGCGTCGCCTCATCAGTCGCAGGTTCTCTGTGAAGCTGTGCAGGCCGGGTGAGACGGAGCTGATGGGTGAGGGAAGGAAGCTGTTTTTCAGCGTGCTGGGAGAGATCTCCTCGATGCGGTACGACACCGTGGAGTGGTAGTGTTGATGTGGGCCCAGCTGGGAGCCCAACAAGTTCTGGTACTGAAACGTTCCCATGCCCAAACCGAGAGCGACCGAGCTCCCAAACTCATGTGAGTGGTAGCGCATGCAGGAGCAAACAGAATGGAGATCGGTGACATCTGACTTGTAGCGCTGCTGGTGTTGCTCTCGTCTCCGTCGACTCCTCTGAAGCGTGTCCTCCTGGATGTGGATAATCAGGCTGCTGCGGTTCCCTGCGAGGGACGCTCTCTCCTCAGCGTCTCGCCGCTCGTCCTCACTGTTCATGGTCAGAAAACGCAGGACCACCAGGTTGAGGAAGGCACCGATCACCGTCAGTCCCACCAGGATGTACATGAAGCTGAAGGCCACGTAGAGTGGCTTTCTCTGCAGCGCTCGGTTCTTCTGAAGGGCTACAAAGTCCCCAAACCCAATGGTGGTGAGCGTTATGAAACAATAGTAATAAGACTGAAAAAAACTCCAGTCTTCATAGTGGGAGAAAGCGGCCGCTCCGATGCAGAGCGTTCCCATGCAGGAGAAGAACCCCACGGTCACCATGTTCTCCATGGAAACCTCCGTGATCCGCATCCCGCAGCACTTCTTGATGCGCTTCAGCAGGTACTTTACAAAGGTGTTCATCCGTTCTCCGAGGCTCTGGAACATCACCAGCGTCAGCGGGATTCCCAAAACCGCATAAAACATGCAGAAGGCTTTTCCTGTGTCTGTGCCTGGAGCTGCATGACCGTAACCTGAAGAGCAGAGAGAACAGAAATCAGATCAGAGGAACATTGAGAACACCAGCGGCTGGAAACTAAATGTGAAACATTCCACCATTGTGATGTTCCCACCTAAAAACCAATAAAACTCTTTCTGCTTTAGTGGTTTGTATATAGTTCTTGTTTTGTATTACTGCATAAATTAATAAACCTGATGCCATTGCAGAACTGTTCAAAACAACAATATAATGAAATCAAATCATAAAATAATGTGCTGCTATTATTATATATATTTATATATACAAATTATATACTGTGTCACAGTTAATAATTTAAGACAGTAAGGAGTAAAAGTGGCACAAAGAAACAGTTTTTCAAAGCACCAGAAATTTGGCAAAAATTTGCAGCGGACGTGTTTCACTGATGGTGTCGTTCTGTGTCTTAAACTTCTGCCATTTTCACCAAATTCCAGAAACCCAATTAATCAACTTCCAAGAAGTATAAGTTCCCCAAATCTTGGCTTTGCTTACAGAAACACTCGAGCAGAAAATGTGAGCTGAGTCACGCACCAGCGCAGCCAAAACAGTCAGTGAGTTACAGGAGAGACCAGGTATCTGCAGGATCTTATTCTGGACTCAGTGTCCGGTGAGTGCCAGATTCCCTCCCTCATCCTCACGGCCAGCTTCTGAGAGAGCGAGAGGGGACATGTGGGCGTTATAGATTTAGAAAAGAATGAAAGAAAGACAGTAAAGGAGCCAGTAAAGCTTTTAGCTTAATTAGACTTTATCTGGAACTAAAAAGGCTAAAATTGCTGACTCACACTGAAGCCAACTTTCCTTTCTAACACAATCTCTCCTGATGAGTAAGTGTCAAAACTATAGTCAAAATGTATTACATCCCACCTCACTTACACCAACACAAGAATTCATCTCCTGTTGTTCATTAGAGACTCACACAGCAGCGTTGTTGTAGGTGTTTTGCTACAGGGAGTTTCCACACAAATGCTGAATGATACATTAGTGTCTGTGTTTGAGTGATTTCCAGCTCAAAACATCAGAGGGATTTACATCAGGTTTTTAAAGCGCTGTAAGCAATTTTAGTTGTTTTGCAAACTTCAGCCAACTTTAATAATGTTAGCAAACAACTGACAGGCAGAGAGGGTTTGTGATTGGCCAAAAAGAATACGGCCATTCCACAGGCGGTCAGGGATTGGCTAACTAGTTAAAACGTTAAAGCAGGGAATAAAAGCATGTTGACCATTGACAGCTACTCAGAATCATGTTTTATGAAATGTGTTGCAAGCAACATATAACTGAAGAAAATGTCACTGTGTGAGTGATTTTTGGAGGGCTCTCAGCCTGAAATTGACTTATAACAAAAAAACTTTTAGCACCTCTAAACAGTACACTTAAACATTATAAGCTGAAAATGAATGGAACATCCAACCAGGTAAAGAACAATTTGAAGTTCATACGCCCTACAGAAATAGCAACACGTTTAATGAGAATGTGTGCTGTGGACATGTAGCCTCTTCAGAACTCTCTGAACGCAGCCACCCACCACCGGCACACCCACCGGCACACCCACCGGCACACCCACCGGCACACCCACGCCACAGTGCTCCACAAACACACACATTCATTACACCAGAGCCGCCCGGCCCCTGCAGAGCCCTGCGTGAACTTAAGTGGCTTTTACTGATCTTTCAGTAAAGATTGATCTCCTGCTTCTGCCTGAAGGAGCGTGTCGATTCTATTTATAGAGGCGACCGATTCCATTTACAAACAGCAGACAGATGGTTCTGTTCTCAGTGTTGCTCTTTTGACCTCATGTGCACAAACACAGGCATGTAATGGAAATGAGGGGTATGTCCTTCTCATGTTCACACTCACAGCTGGACTGATGTATTGAGAGAAAAGGATTTTGGTTCAGAAGGTCAAATTGACTTTATTTACATCTGCATTTGCATAAACTGTGGGGCTGTTGATAATGTAACACTGAATTTAAAAGCACATTCTAAACACATATTTAAAAAAACTTCTACAGAAAACTCAGTTTTTAAAAAAACAGTTTTCCAAATAACAAAAAATAACAAAAAAATTTTTTTTCTAAAGAACACAAAAGAGAATTAAAAAAAATCTTTCTCCTGCTCCTGAAAGGGCAAAGAAAAAACAACCTTTTTTAAACAAAAAAACTGATTTGACACTAACCTGGTAACAATTACTGAAGACAGTATGAACAGTACACACGCTAGTTAACCGCTGATAACAGATGCAGTGTTTTTAACAGAATGTTATTTTTCTGTTAGAGTAATCTTACTGTAATATACTGTATATATAAACAAGTCTCACTTTAACACTAACATCTATGAAATCACCAATAAGGGAAGGGTATGTCAAGGTTGCCATGGTGAGGTGTTGAGCTGGCCAACCATAGTGGATTCACTGATTATCTCCATAAAAAATAACCTATGAAAGAAAAGAAACTGTGAAAGTCAATCTGTGAATCTCTGCCACACTGAACCTGTCGATCGAATAAGATCTCTTTACTGTCTCAAGTGTTACACACACACACGCATAATAAACCTGGACAAAAACACACACTTTCTCACACACACACACACACACACACATGTCATCCTTGTATCCTGTGATGTGAGGAACTCAGTCATCTTGTTAGATTCAGTCACTGTGACGACTGAAGCGTCTAATTTCTAATCAAATTCCTGCTGTTTGTTCACTCCTGCTGAGCCTTTCAGACAATCACATCCATCAGCTGCTGATAGACACAGTGTCTGTGTTTGAATTCTTTTATTGTCCTTCAAAGCAGTTAAAAGTTAGAGCTGTGACTGTCTGTATACATCAATTCATTTCAGTTTAACTCAACAACACTTTATTTTTAATTCAGTTCTATTGTTCTCACTTTAACTTTATTCTATTGTCATCTATGCTGCTCTACTGTCACTTAATTTCCAAAGTGCTCTTTAACAGAACAATCTTTAATACCGTGTAAAATCTGTACAAATCTGCAGCCTCGCTCGTTTAATGTTTGAGTCTTACTAGATCAACAGATGGATCAGCACAGATCACCGCAAACCCACTCACACACACACACACACACACACACACGCACACACACACACGCACACACACTCACATGCACGTGCACACACGCACACACACATGCACGCGCACACACGCACACTCACACACACATGCACGTGCACACTCACACACACACACACACACTCACATGCACGTGCACACACGCACACACACATGCACGCGCACACATGCACACACACACACACATGCACGTGCACACACGCACACACACACACACAACCAACATGCCCAATAGAAAATGACATTGAAATCCAACATGTTGACTGTATGTTAAGCCCCAATGGATGTTATGAAAAGAATAAACATTCATCATCAGTGTATATTAAAAAAATAGTGCAAATAAAGAGGCATCAAGCATTGAGGAGCTTTCAGTTCTGTCTCTCTCACACACACACACACATAATTGTTCCCACTCTAAATGTTCAAAGGTTATTTACACACATCAATGAAATTGTTCAAATTGTTCATGTGCTATTACATCACCCATCTGCACAGACACACAAAAGCCATCTGTATCAGACACAACTCTGCTCATCCCAGACCTGCTTGTCCTGCAGGCAGCTTATATCCAGGGTTACGGGCCATGAGAGCATGAGCAGACCCACAGAATGCTGAGACATGGAGAAGAAACCATCTAACCAAAGGAAGTTTCTGCTCGGGGAGCAATTACACACTCTGGCCCAGCTCAGGTTGTCTTCTCCTGTGGGGACATCCAGCAGATCTGAAGAGTTCAGTAAAGTCACGTCTGTTAAGAAATCCTCACACTTCAGAAATAAGGTTTTAGGATTGGGGTTGAAGACGAGGTTAAAACTTCATTTTTAAAACAGGATTTGTGTTCAAGAACCAATTAAAGACATTGACCCAGGAACACAATCTACTGCAAAATCAGCACGTGCTGAGGAGAACTGAAATTTGAGGGATTAGAAACGTTTCTTCATTTCACACACATCTTTCTGTGCAGATGAAGCATCCACACGCGGTTAAACGACGTTTCCATCACACAGATGTTTGTCAGGCAAGATGTTTCTGCAGTTACCCATAATGCACGACTTCTGCTGTCTCTGTGTGAAACAATCCAGATATAGAAAATGTTTTCACAGAAACGCTGTCAGACGTTCTCTAGCAGAGCTTGACTCTCTAAACAGAAAGCATTCTGCATTTATATTATCTGTGACTGTCTTTCTGAACACGACTGCTTCAGCCGTTCACATCACGTCAGAATGATCTTAACTACACGTTTCTGAGCAGTAAAAACTCTTCTAGACTTTGTCAGACTTGTAATTACAGAATTTTATGAGCTCCACCTTCTCACACTTAAAAAC
>JAZGTK010001569.1:0-38305 GCA_036877625.1 Ambastaia sidthimunki | reverse complement strand
TTTCAAGGTTTTGTTAAGATGTTGACGTTGAAACAGGTTTGTAATACTGAGACATTTCTTTCTCTGTTCTTTATGTAGTGAACACAACTTAGCAACCTGAAAATGTGACTGAAGACACAACCGATCTCTCCACGGAGCAGAAGAAACTCAAGACGTCTCTGTTGCTGGTGTTTGAGACACTTTTACTGAGGAGTGAATGGGTTCCATTAACCTCACCAGAGAGCAGACAGACATCACAACCAGCTTCTCTTCTACTATTTTCCAGAAGAAAACCAGCTTTTAAATTCCGTCTCTAGATGATTGGAGATATACATTTTTAATTAGGTGGTAAATGTATCTTAAGCACTAATTTGGTTAGATGGATCTGCCTCAAACCT
The DNA here is from genome assembly GCA_036877625.1 of Ambastaia sidthimunki. Classification (NCBI taxonomy): domain Eukaryota; kingdom Metazoa; phylum Chordata; class Actinopteri; order Cypriniformes; family Botiidae; genus Ambastaia; species Ambastaia sidthimunki. The sequence goes on along the minus strand of JAZGTK010001569.1, from coordinate 37,928 downwards.
CAAACTTCTTACTAGTTCAGATGCTGTCAGGTTGGTATTTAAACAAACATTTACTCTACAAATCATCTACTTATTATATTTAACTTTGTAATTGTGATTGTACCCACTGAATGTTTTTCTAATTGTCTTTTTTTTTGTCTTTTTAACCATTGCAATTCAGAAAAAGTTTATTTTCTGTTTAAATCATTTTGTCTGTGGCTTTTCTTGATACAAAGGCCATTTTATTGTGCCTATATTGTACAAAACATTCATAGCATCAAATAATTTATGATCAAAAATAATATCAGGTTTTAAGACATATAACATGTAGTTCTTTAATAATAATTTAATCAAATAAAATCTTGTGTAAATATCTATAAAACTAATCAAAAGCTACATGGCTTCCCTCCATTCATTTGTGCTTTACCTGAAATCACACCTGTTACTTTACTAGTATGATCTACTAGTATGATCTAGATACATACATTACAGCAGTAAACATAACCAGGAAACCGGTGAGACCAATTAACTAACCAAAACTAATACTGTCCAGTTTGTGTTTATAATGCACATGTTTTTTTATATTGCCACAGACCAAACCCTGCCTCCTGTTCAGGTTTAGTGACACATAAGTTATAATAAATTAATAACAAACATTTTAAATTAATATCTAAAGACTTTTTTTTAGGGTTAATACTCTTTTACTCTGATAATGATGACAAATCACCCCTAGATGGCCTCCTTTCATTTATGTTAAACACTGAGATGGAAAGATAAGCGATCGCAAACAGAACGTGACATGTTTTAATAAATAATGTTGTTTATGGTTCTTCGATCTATCATGGACCAGGTTTTTTCCTGGGGGGGTCAATATTCAAAATGCTTTTCTATGAAAGTGCATTTTCCCTGTTACATCATCACCCCACCCCTACTCTCCCTTTCACATAAAGAGAAACACACACTAATTCTTCATGCAAAGAGGCTCTTGTGGGCTTTAACAACACAAATCTGAAGACACAGAGAACATTACGATATAAAGACAAAGAACATGGGTAAGAATTTACATCTATGCTAATTTCTGTTTTGACAGTAAGTGTCTACAAATATTGTGCCTGCTGAAAAGTATCTTAACACACAAATTGTCAGTGTATTACTTTTTTATGATCTTGGTATCTTTAGCATCTTTCCTTTTGATCAACAATTTGCAGCATGAGCACTTTAGCTGAAAGTATGAAATGTGATTATATCTAACAATTATAACATTTATGTTGTTTATACATTTATATATCACATCTGTCTGTACTGCTGTCTTTCAGTGTAGACTGCAATATAAAAGTGAAAACCTTTAAAAAACTAATCAAATTTAACTATGTTTATACAGGAATGCTAATTTAAATCTGGACTATCTAATAATGTTGTATTGCCGATATGCTTTAGTGTCGTTGCATTTGCCCAAACTCAAGATTGCCCGCAAACAGTATGTAGTTTTACACTGAGATCAGATCAACAGGAAAAGAGATTTCATGACTCACAGTAACGTCTGTTTAGCGTAAAGCTCTGTGTGGTTTCTGGTTAATGTGGACAATGTGTTATTTAAAATGTACCAAGATGTTTACGGACATTGTCTTTTTGATTTAAACCAGCCTAATGTATTCCAACAGTTAAAGAGATCCTTAAATATGTAACAAGGTTTTTTACAGTTAACAGAATTGATATATAATTTAAGATAATTTCTCTAATGACTACATAATTGAAGTACTGCATAGCAAAGTAATCCTTTAAATCATAAACTATATACATTAAAGCTTTAACCTTATGGGGGATGATGAGGCAGAGTGCCCCCTAGTGTAAGATGAAGTAACCTCAACACACGAAATAAGCGGCTGCTAAAAATATGTAACTTGGTTTGGGTTAAACATAAATAAACATCAGTTATTAAGCAAGTACATGACAGATCTCCTTACCCCCTGACTCCTAACCGTAAGTTTATAATAGTGGTTTATGAGCCAGTTTCTTGGGAAATGTCAGTTTGGTTTCATTTGACTTTAACATACGCAATAAAAAGTATGTAAGGTAACCTGCACTTTAAAGTTTCAAAACGTAAAAGCTGAGACATTTCTTTCTCTGTTCTTTGTGTAGTGAACACAACTTTGGGACTTCAAAATGTGGCTGAAGACACAACCGATCTCTCCACTGAGCAGCAGGGATTAACAAACACTGAAATCTTCAGTATATTCATATATTTTATCATCTTAATCATGGGTGTTATTGGAAACGGGCTTGTCATATTTGTCACTGGCTACAAAATGAAGACAACAGTCAACTCCATTTGGTTTCTCAACCTGGCGATTGCTGACTTTATTTTCATTTTGTTCCTGGTTCTTCACATCACTGTTGCCTTTGACAACATGGTCTGGCCCTTCGGCAACTTCATGTGTAAATTTATGTCCTTGGTGACGGTTTTAAACATGTTTGCAAGCATTTTTTTGCTTACAGCCATCAGTCTGGACAGATGTTTGTGCACGTGGGTGATCGTTTGGGCTCAGAACAAACGCACTCTAGTCAAAGCCAGAATCATCTGTATTTTTGTTTGGTTGTTATCTGTCAGCTGCAGTCTCCCTTTTGTCATGAATCGTTTAGTACAGGAATATAGTGGATCTACATACTGTGTCTATTCTGGGTCTTCTGATGTTATGAAGTCTCTGGCCATTTACAGGCTTATGGTGGGCTTTGTAATTCCCTTCTTGGTAATTGCATCTTCATACATAGCTATTGGTGTGCGGGCCAAGCGTCTGAAAAGAGGAAAGTACCTCAGGCCATTCCGGGTCATCATGGCTGTAATTCTGGCCTTTTTCATTTGCTGGTTTCCTTTCCATCTTCAACAACTGTGTCTAATAAGTGCGATAAATAATAATTGGAGTGACAGAGTTTATGAGATTATTGTTGCAGCGGGACCATTCGTGAACTGCCTGGYTTATCTGAACAGCTGTCTGAACCCCATTCTCTACGTGTTCATGTGTGACGAGTTTAAGAAGAAACTCAAGAAGTCTCTGTTGCTGGTTCTTGAGACGGCTTTTGCGGAGGAACATCTGAGCTTCAGATCAACTCGCTTTTCCACGGCTTCATGTCTCTCAGAGTCACAAAGTATGAGGCAAACAAACGACACAACCATCTCCTCTTCTGCTAGTGGCCAGGAGCACAGAACAAGCGTTTAGTTTCAGTCTCTAGATGATCAGTGAAATGAATTTGTAATTCTGAGATAAAAGATTCAAGCCCTGCCCCATTCTCCCATTTGTCCAGATGAACAGGCAGCCCCGCCCCAAACTCTTGCCATTGGTTGAGTCGATGTCTGGACGGTCGGGGTTTCCAAACAAACAGCCATGATGAGAAGGATGTATAGATTCAATCTACAAATCACTTATTTGAATATAGATTATTAGTAGGTAATTCTGTAATTGTTATTGTACTCACTGGCTGTTTTTTATTGTTTCATTATACAAAACTTCTATTTTGAAATTCTGTTAGTACAAATGTTATTTTTGTGTCTTTTGAGTCATCATTATTGCAAAAACTGTTTATTTTCTGTTTAAAACATATTATCTCTTTGATTTCAAAGGCATTTGTATTGCAAACATATTTCACATTTGCTATGGAAAAAATAAATGAAAAACAAAAACAGTTTATGACGGTTTATGACAATTTATGACAGGCAGTTTAACAAAATGATATTTTAAAGCGTGTCTAGCTTACGTCGCGTCCGCACACAGCGTTTTACGGCAGATGTTGCCATAGTAACGCAAACAATACGATCCTCAAACCGACTGACGCTGCACACGCCGATCAGTGTATGACGTCATATTACCGCAAGAACGAGTCTTTCGAATCGCTCTCGCGGTATTTTGATATCACCACCTACAGAGACCAAAACTAGAACCAAAACTCGTCTTCTTGTTAGTCGTGATTAGTTAGTTGGCATCACCTGTTCAATTTTACCTTTGGTGAAACATAAAGTTAAATTAAGTAAAAGCTGTTACCTTTTAAATTAATATATAAGTACCTTCTTAGTATTTTAGGGTAAATAATGCTGCATGTTGTCATTTGTGGACCAAGTTATAAATAATATTATATTATAATATTATATCAGTAGTTTCTATATTCTGCTTTTAGTAGTTTTTTATATTCTGCAGTAGCAGCTGTGTGTGTTTTTGTTTCAATTCCTCATAATTATTACTTGTTTTTCAGTGTAAAAGAAAATCTCGCTGAATTGTAATTCTCCAGAATTTTCACAAAAATCGTGAGTTTGCTTTTGTGAAGTTTTGTGAGAATGAAGAACACAGGTTTGGTTTGTTTGGTGTTGTCAGCTACAGTTTATTCTCAGTGTTGGTTTAGCTAGTTTCATCCAAGAGGCCTCTGGTGTAAAAAACATACACAATAACAAAGAACAAAAGCAAGTTTAAATCAAACACTTACTAAAGTTTTGCATTTTAGTTTAGAAGTTTTTGCAGTATTTTCCTTTTACTTATATATTTGTCTTAAAACTGATCAAAGCTCTTGTTATTTTTTCTGCATATTTTTATATTCAATTAAAATAAAACTGGTGACATTTATACTCTCACCTGTAATGTTCAGCAAGGCAGGTAGATTGTGTTCATTAATTCATTTAAGATGTTTACAAGATTGTGGTTATTTAATTTTTGTTAATACATTGTTTTCAGCCCCTTGAACAAATGATTTGTTAATAAAATGACATAGCAATTTTGGAACAGCGTTTTGAAACATCCTGTAGAAATGGTACACTTCCTGTATTGCCTAATGAACTAGATAAATAATAAACATGCACATTATTCTTTGTGCATGTGAAGTTTTAACCATTAACTACTAAAGACCACAGAGAAGCCCCATCTAATGACACATCAATCAGCAATGATAAAACTAATGCTTTAATGATCATCACAGGCCTAAGAATAAAATAAATGCCCACATTGTCTGTTTGTTTTTTATTAGACGGTAGCCAATTTTCTCTATGTTCTTTTAAATGTTTAACATTATTTACAAGTATTATCAACTCATGTGTAAGTTGACCAGCCTGGTGATGGTGCTAAATATGCTTGCAGGTCTTCCTGTTGACAGCTAGTTTGGACCAGTTGCGTTTTTTTTCTTCTGGATTCCCTCCTACATACATCAGTTCATCAAACATGTTAAAATAATAAAAGAATTAATGATGGTCGTCAAAGTCAATAGAAAAAATTAAACAAATTAAAATTGTAAAAATTAGTAAAATAGATCCTGATTTATGGTGCAACACTGTTGTGCTTGAGATTCTAGAGATTTTATTGTGGTTCCTGCTGTCAAACGGTAAAGGAACTTGCTTTTAGTTCCTCCTAAAAAGCTTAATGTTTATGTTTAAATACATTTTTGTCCATTTGGAAATGTTGCATTGTGAAAGCACACCAACCAAATTGCAACATTGTAGCAATTTTAGTCCCTGTTCCTAAACAAAGCAACTGATCTACAGGTCTAAAACTACTCTTTTGTTTGGTGTCCTAACATGGTTCTGCCACCATGCAACTGAGGAACCCTGGATGATGCCTTAAGAATCTGTTAAAGTTTGCAGTGATGAAAAACAATACGTGTGAAACATGCAGTACTGGAGTCAGGGCAGAATCACACGACATGATTTCTGCTGATGCTACTGGTGTCACTCCACTGTGTCATTACACTCAGCATAAAGCAGGACTTGCACCCTCCCCAGCTAACAATCTTTCATCAACCATTAAATAACAGAAACATTAAAAGTGTTATTTTGACAGTTCTAGGATGATTAAAAATGTCCAGATTTAGTTGTATTTACATTACTGCTTGGTTTAGGAATGTTCTTCAAACATTTTCTAATTCTGTAACATTTTTAAAACGTTTTAAAAGTTGTTTTCTTAAGTACTTAAGAATAGCGTTTTTGATATATATGATATATAACATTAAAAAAAGTTAATTCTACTAAAGTTACAAGTTGCAAGAACATTTTTAAGAACTTTTAGAGAATGTTAGCCAACGTTCTGAGAATGTTCCCTGTCCTCATTCCCTGTCCTCATTCATTCACATGCTGTGTATTAACTGATACTGACCCACTAGAACTGGCGTTAAAGAGCCCTGATATAGGGAATTACATTACATTTACATTTATCCAAAACGACTTACAGTGAATTCAAGGTGTACATTATTTTTAATCAGTACTTGTATTCACTAGGATCGAACCCACAGTCTTCATGTATGTAAACCAGTGCTGGTAAATCAAAGGTGTCTGTCCAGCAGGAGTTAACTGTTAGGACTAACCAGTCAAACACAGTCTCTACTCATTACCCCACCCCAATCTTACTCCCTTATATAAAGAGGAACCTTTTGTTTTTGAAAGAAACACAGAAAACTAAAGAGAAAAAGTGTTGTGGGGCAAGACAGACAGAGATGGGTAACACTTAAAATATCTGTTTTTAACATTTAAAAAGTTAAATTTTAATTAATCAAGTATTTTTGTTGTTGCTTTTTTTTTGTTGTCGCTTTATAATCTGTTTAGGAGTCTTCTAAACACTGCATCTGTTTTAGTGTAGCCCGTAATATAAGCAAAAGAAAAAATGTACAGTATAATTTCTACTGTACGTGTTCATAGGGTTTACAGTGTTTAAGTAAAACAGTTTAATAATTAAATGTGAAATTTAATCCTGTTATGTTTAACAGTTAAAGAACACAATTTAATGCTGATTTAAAGCAACAGAATATACTCATGACAATATTGAGATATTTGAGGTCATAGTACTTGGACCAGGAAGCACCAAAAAATACTTGTTCAGTTCAAGGCTTGTATGGTTTATGAATGCAATCGAATGTTACCTGTAAAACATACCACAAGGTGTTAAGCAAAAACATTTGAAACTTATGTTTGTTCTGTCACTGTATTTCCTCTCCTATAGGAAACTCCAGCTTTCGTAACCTCACCACGCAGGAAGAGGCCCTGACAACCTCTGAAATCTCATTAGTATGCATGTATTCAGCCATCTTTACTCTGGGTGTCATTGGAAACGGGCTGGTCATCTTTGTGACCGGCTACAAAATGAAGATGACGATCAACTCCATTTGGTTTTTCAACTTGGCGGTGGCTGATTTCATCTTCATCCTTACCCTGATCCTGAGAATTCTCTGGATCTGTGGCATATGGATTGATGACTTTGCGGATGGTTTTGTCAAATTCATGGAAAAACTAAACATGTTTGCCAGCATTTTCTTTCTGACGGTCATCAGTCTGGACAGATGTTTGTGCACGTGGATGGTTGTTTGGGCTCAGAACAAACGAACTCTAGTCAAAGCCAAAACCATCAGCATTTTTGTGTGGCTTTTATCGATTGGATGTAGCGTCCCTTTCTTCATAGATGACCAAGATGTAACCACACATGAGTTTGTTGTGGCTTTTCTTCTCCCCTTTCTGATTATTGCATCTTCATACATCTGTGTTGGAGTGCGACTCAAACGTTTGAAAAGAGTGAAGTTAAGGCCTTTCTTGGCTATTCTGTCCGTCACTCTGGCCTTTTTCATGTGTTGGTTTCCTATGCATGTTGTATTATTTTGTGAAGTTGCATTAGAGAATGAATTAGATAATCTAGAACTAATATTGGAAATAAAACCTTTTGTTATTTGTCTGTGTTACTTAAACAGCTGTCTGAATCCCATTCTGTATGTATTCATGTGTGAGGAATACAAAAAGAAACTCAAACAGTCCCTGGTGCTGGTCCTGGAGATGGCTTTTGCTGAAGATTATTTGGCCTTCAGAACCATCAGACAGACGAACACCAATACCTCAGAACCTAGCAGACCCTATTCGGAGAACACAAGTGGTTTTAAGCTACACCAATGAAACGAACACTGAAGAACACCGGTTGTTGCAAACTGCAACAAATTCTACCCCTTTGGCAACTGTTGACTTGCGTATGATAGTTTCTCTTTGCTAGGTGCAAACTGGGTAGGATATGGTCATGGTTAAGCTTTGGGCTATGCTACTTAGACAGGAATATTGTTCCAGGACTAACAAAAAATGTTAACAGATTAACACATTTTACCAATCACAGTGACCTGTACAAGCATGTGATTAATTACTAATTATTAACTGTGATACACATTTGAACCCATTTGTGCAATTTATTCAATAAAAGCAAAACATGTTCCTTTTGAGTTCAGTAAAGATTTATTTAAAGAGAAAAACAGAGGCATTACAAAAAGTGTCTTGCTTACACACACATATTTAGGTCTCAGTTCTAGATGAATTAAGTAACTATCCTCATCGCTTCACTCACAAAACTCATGAACAATGACTTAACATGACTCGTGTGAACTAACGCTCATACATTTCCTTAAGGATTTTTATGCTTTCGCTGTATCTCAGTTGGTTCTTATTGGAAGCCTCCTTCCACCTGAAACACATAAATAAAATAATACATATATGTGATATCACATCCTTTGTTTCATGTATATATATCCATCTAGCTAGCTAGACACAAAAAACGTATTGATAAGACACACACACACACTAACGATACAGAATGAAGAAGTCATACTTCTGTCTAATTTTCTTCCAGCGTTTGATGTGACTGAAGATAGGAGGTGAGGCCCCTGCAGCTGTATCTATGGACTGACAAAGCAGATCATTAGAAACTTAAGTTCACAGACACATTACAGTATTACAGTCAGCTAGATGTGCATCTCCTAAAGTAGACATCAGCATTTGCATGACAGTACAGAATACCGTTTAGGTTTTGGGTAAAAGGTTTTAGTTAGTTTGGTTAAGTTATCTAGCTTGGTTCTGCAAAAATAAAATTAAGCTTTGCTGTTGCCATGACGCTTATCATGCGTCATATTTTTGTGTTTACATATCAAAAAAGCGTCACTGTCAGTTTGATGGCAGCTAAATGGTTAAATATACAAAATATAAATATGCGCTAATACAGTTTGATATGCAAATAGGTGTTTGATGACACACCAATTGTAATTCAGTATGCAAATGATGTTATTTCCAAACTGAATGTTATTATTCTTGTATAATAATACTTGTATTATCTATACAAGTCAAACTCTTTCTGAAATTTCTGACAGGCTGTGAGGAAACATGACGGCAGCAGCTCACCTGGTTTTCTGCAGGTTTTTCTACAGGTGGGATTCTAAGATTAACCGGTTCCCCAGCAGAACTTACTGCACTGACAGGTGGAGGGAGTCTGTAGATGTTCTGACCTTTGCCGTTTAGCATGTCGTTCATCTTAAAAAAGTAATTTTTTTTAAGAAACAGATTACAGTCTATCATGACATTTCTCATAAGGAGGACAATCCTCAGTGGAAAGAGACATTTCTGGCCAATTTCATAGGAATTTTAGAGGGAAAAATAAAACAGGATGTAGCTACTTCACAATAACATCAACACAGAAAGTTTCCTGGAAAAGTAAACTTATTCTAACTTACGTTTTTATAACTTAATATGCACTTTAAATGAAACACTATGGCCGATGTTTGACCACTGTAATAATCAATAAAATAAGTCAATATCACTATTTTTAAAGTAATGCTACAAACCAAAACAATAGATGCTGAACATAACTTTAGTGTGATGTAACTGCTTACCACCCTTTACCATCATCAGAATCAACACACTAACTATCTGTATCATTCTAAAGTGGTATTTCAACTAGCTGAAAGATCTACATGAAATACATATGGGTGAACATTTAGTCAAAGCAATATAAATGCTAGATGAGACCTCGTCCTCCCCAGAGCTGTGAGGGGGGCTGGGGGCAGTTCTCTCTCTCATAGAGGGGTTGTTTCTCATCCACGCCCGACAGATGGGGTAGAGCGGTGTGGTGGTGCTGAACTGAGCCAAGTCCACACTGCGGTCAAATAACTTGATTATATAAGCATCTGATGGAGAAGATCAGATACACAAGGTGTCAGAAAAACAGGAACCGAGATAACAAAAAATGAGATAATAAAAAGCCATTTGATTCTCATGAATTTACCTCGAAACGAAAAACGGAGTGTTTTTTTTGTCTGATTTGAAAATAGATTTTAAACAAACCCAACTGAGTTTTTTTAGAAATGATAACGTGTTACGAGTTCCTGTAGCTCAGTTGATAAGCATTGTGTTAGCAGCACAAAGGTTGTGGGTTCGATTCCCAGCGAACACCCAAACCTGGTAAAAATGTGTAACTTCATTTCAAAGTCGCTTAACTAACAATAAAAGCGTTTTCACCATACAATACAATATAAAAGTATAAATGTAATAAAAATCTTCAGGACATGAGATTTCTATATACATATGACCAGTTGACATGAGTAACTTATGTTATCATACATTTAGCTATTTGCTCTTTTTCTTACTTCAAGACGGTGAAAAACATTTTTTAAACGTTCACGCAACAATCAAAGCAAATAAAGACACAGCAGCTTCTCTCTGGCAGATGTTTCATCATCTTACTTTGTTTGTGCTGGCTGGTTTCAGCCAGCCCATCGTCCATCTCCTTACGTTTCTTCCTTCTGTGTTGTGGGAATCGTGACGACGGTCTGCGAGAATCAGAAACGCTTTTACGTGTGATATAATAATAATAATAATAATACAACCTTCTCGACACATGACAAATGTAAGCAAATTAAATGATGGATTTGTTAGAACAGTAATTATCTAACAAATATACGAAACACGGCACGTCAAACTCATTTATTATCCTGAATATTATTTATAGAGAAGATTTTGCTCACCTTTTTCCAGCAGAGGAAGGTGATAAATCCCTGCAAACAAAGAAAAGCAGGCAAAAAAATTATTTCATGCATTACATAAAATTGTTGAATCAGTCTTAACCATTTAATATCTGAAATACATGATGCTCCGTTTATAAGAGTCAAACAGAAACACACTTGCTCAAAGTGTCTGTCACCATTTTCCCAGAATCCTCTTCATTTTGCTCCCTGTGGAACAAACAGAACAGAAAGGCCGGGAATTATACAAACTGTGTTATACAAACAATTACTTTTTAAACCATAAAAGCTTTAACTGGTTTATGTCCATTATTAATACATTACAAAATTCATTTCCTGAATCAATATTTCTGAATCCAGTAAAAGGGTCTGGAATCAGATGAAAGCATTATGGCTGGTAATTGCCTAAAAATGAACATGTTAACAATGTAGCTCTCATTTTCTAAAGAAATTTAATTATAGAATTTTATCAGATTTAAGACAATCATTCATACAGCTGTTAGACAGAATCAGACATCTCTAGATTATGAGTCTTTGTGAAAAAAAAGACTACAGGAGCCTTAAATGGTCATTAATTTTCACTGATAACCTTTGTAATTCCCCAATTCTCTGGAAACCAGATATTTGGAACAGGAAAACTGGTTCAAAACATTCTGGGAAAGTAGCAAAGGAGGTTCCAAGGAAATTCTTTTTTATTTTAGGTTATTGTATTACAGGGGTGTTTTAAAAGTTACGTGTGCTAAAAATGTGCATTTATGGATAAGTGAAAATACATTAGTAGAGGTACAAATTTAAAAGTAAAAAAAATCAAGGAACTAAGGGCTCATTTAACTATGGCAGACATTGTGTTGAAACCATGTCATCACAGTGTCTCAGTCCCACAAACACATAAAGGTCAACACTGGAATTTAAGGAAACATGTTTCTTCCTTCTCCTCTGAAATGTCGTTTTATTGTGCCACACCACACAGCATTTTTACTTTCAGCTTGGACAGACAAAACATTTGACTCAAGAAATGTATGATTTTGTGCCTTATTACCACACAAAAGGTGTTAGAGGAAGCGATGTTTCCTCACAGCCACATCAAATTATGCAATCAAACTGTTACTGTTATTAAACTGTTATTGCTCAAATAACTAATGACTAACAACAAACACACAAAATGAATCATTTTTGTAGGCCTCTGTGTTGTGATTATTGGATATGTGTTCTATGCGAATAAAACAATGTGAAAACACACAGAAATCACTTATAACATGAACCCACTCACCTCTCACTGTCATTCCTTTCAACCAGACCTTGCAAAACTGCATCAAGGCGGTTTCGAGCTCCCGGATCTGCAAAAGAAAACATTTACCATTTGCTGACAGTTAATAAACACACATTAGTATTAACTGCATTAATACCATCATTTGCAGAAGCACATACAATATACGAATGCAGAGGAAAGCTCTTGATGGGAACCCTCACCTGTTTTTTCAGTTTTGATCTTACACTGAAGCATTGTAACTCCAGAATGATCCTCACACTAAAGGGACTGTCCTCTCTAAATGTTATTCCCCTGTGGATTTAATGAGAAAAGTTACTACACAATAAACTTTTATTGTCTTGATATAGTCACGTGGTTTCAAAGGTGTATGACTTTTGTGCATGGAACAAAAGGTAAAGTTAGGCAGACAATAGTATATATTATAAAAGTAACTATTATTATTATAACTAGTATATTACTATTATTGTTTTCTTATTGTTGCTATTATTATTATTATTATTGTTGTTGTTGCAGTAAAGACTCCCCGCTACATTTTAAACGACATCATTGAAAAATACACAAAAATACACGCATTCGCCTTGTGAAGATTTATAATTGAAACCAAATAAACACAATTAAATTATAAAATATAATATAAAATATATAAAAAATACAGTAACGCATGTATTTTTTGGAAGTAACGCATGTAAAATTATGGAAAATGACCATAATTTTGCTTATCAGCCCTCATGACACAAACAGCTGACGAAAGCTAGCTGGAAAACCGCAGAAAACCCAAATTAACGAAATTAAACTTTTCTCCACCTAATTAAATACACATATCGATAAAATAATAGCAAAGTAATAATGATTAATGATACTTTATACACCGGAAACGACATCTTATTCACCTTAAAGCCTTTTAGATGAGAGACTGACGAGCCAAACCTGTCTCTCAATTCGACTTTCCTCTTCCGCGCGCAAGGACATTTCTGGCTCGTCATTGGACACGGCGGACTGGCGACTATCGCTCTTATTGGTCCTAAGGGCTGCCGATCACAGAATACAAACGCCTATTGGCTACTGAACGGCCTTTGACAGCGACGTAAACAAAATGGGGTTCGGACTACATTTCCCAGCATTCACTGCAGGCACACGATTCAAAAAGTAAGCAGCGATATTTTCCTTACCAATATGGCAAATATGTGTATCATATGTGCGGTTATGGATTGTTTTTTAGATTTCAGATAACATATGACACGTTAAACGTTATGTTAATTTGAGCTAAACAACTGTTTATTCCCTAGTAACGTAAACACGCAACAGTTAGGAGACAGTTTACACTCACACACATACAATATATTCATTTACCCTCCACAATTATCGCTCAAAATGACCGTCATGCTTCGTAAATGTATAATAACTTTGACGCATCTGAACTGTACTCAGTGTGATAAAGTGACAAAGTGCTAAGATGAATATAATGTGACTTTTGTGAAAACAGTTGACACAGTTAATATTTTCTTAATATTTTTTTCTGAAGACACAGGACCACCCGGCGTCCATGACAGGTCACATAGTGTCTTAATCTGTCCTCCAGCATCTACTGAATGCCAGCTGAGCTTCTCAGAGTCCCGGCCTTCTACAGTCAACAGTGCAGCTTCTCCCTGCTCAGAAGATCTGATGCATGCCATGAGGAACATGGTTGCTACAGAAACAACTGGTCCATCTGAGCCCTCTGTGCTTGCTAAGTATAAACACTGTGTCCTGTTTATTCAGTGCTACAATTAACATTTAGATCTACAAGAATTCAACAACATAAACCAACGTATAATAATTTAGCAAGTCACACGCTCAAAGGCATTTCACTGTAAAATCAAATACCTGCTCTGTTTTATCGTACAATTTATTTTGTCTTCTGTGGTTGTTGTCAATGGACCAAAACATCCAACAGGATAAATTAAATGCTGATTGTCCTTGCAGAAAATGTACTAGAATCAAGACACAAAATAAAATGTGTATTATAGTAAAATTTTTTACAAATATTTATAATATGTAACATCAAAAGCATGCATCACCACTCAAACAAAGTGCATATTCTATCATGAAAGATTCGTGGAGAACAAGAAAGAGAGTTTCAGTTCTGGGACAAAACATTACTGTTGCACTCTAGTAACTTTCTAATGTCAATAGTAAAGTAGTTTCACGAAGCATTTGTTGGGCAATAAACCACACAATTGAATTGTCAGCAGTTTGTACCCCTTTAAAAAAGGGAAGCTGTTGTTTACATACAGTCTAATGTTGCCACATGGTTACAGGCAATTATTCTTAGGAAGGTACATCAGAATTTTTTGGGGGTATTTAATACGCTCTTCATGGTTTCTTACTTTAGATACATTGAGCGCTTTCGTTTCGGAAAGCCACAGAGTCGAGAGGAACGTGAGTGTGGAGCTACTGACGGATATGATCAGCCATTTTGGTGGATGTCCACGTCTCCTCCATCCAGTTCAACACCGACCCAAACATCAGAGAGACATGCCAGAGGTGTTTTAACCTAGTTATTCAATACAATCCCACAGTACTGGGATTAGAGAGATTAAGCCTTAGATTTTCAGTGTGGATCGTAGTTACTACTAGGTTACATACTAGGTTCTCCTAGTATGAGTAGTCCGTCACATTAACCAAACACGTTACCAGTACACAAAATGATATTTACTAATTAGAGCTAAACAAACTGATACAAATTGCTTTTATAGTGTTACAAGAATTGTTCAATTACTGTATGTAATGTTGTTGTTGTTTTTTGTTTTAAGATTTTGTTTTAAGTGTTTAAGATTAAATAAATCAATAAATAAATTAACAAAAATTTGAGCACTAAATTCTGTTGTGTGTGCCACAGAGATCCCTGGTTTAAACACTGACCCTTCCAGCCTCCACAGCCCCATCTCAAAGTCTCCTGTCAGAGACTCGCTCAATCTCAGTATGCTGGTGAGTTTTGTGTAATGAGAACAACTGCTTGAAAGGTTCTTTTGGTTATTTAAATCTCCTATAAGTGTCCCGATTATCTCATGTTGCTGAAGGTCTTATCTGTTTTTAACTGTGCTCTCATTAAGCATAAAGAAACCAGCTCTAAAACACAAGATATTTCTCAAAAACTGTAATCCAATACAGTTGACGACTGTTGCCTTCTAGTGGCCGTAGCCGAGTGGTCTTTATTTAGAGTGTTACCATGTTATGCCGACCACACACACATACTTTCTGTTTTCCATGTTTGGCACTGTTTTTGAATGTTGCTGCTCTAGAATGCCTTAGCATTAAAGGAAGAAGAACTCATAAGAGCACATTGATAAACAGTGGAGTCTGTTGAACGTCAAACGTTATGTATTTATAAATTCTGAGGTTATGCAACCCTTGGCCCAGTTTCTCAGTCTTGAATTGCCTGATCTTAAATATCAGTGCTAGGTTATAAAGCACTGATGTTTATAATGAATTTTGTTGCTAATGAAAGCGTTTTTGTCGTTGATCAACTTGACACATTTTTCTCCAGACATTATCTGAGTCGTCCCAATGTGACCCAGAAGAACCTGAGATACTTCAGCTGCAGGAGCGAGCCAAACATTTGCTGCAGAAGAGGTGAGACCGCACGCTTCATTCCGGACCCCGTGGGGAGGAAATGTCACTTCACAGTGATGAACGACCACCTGAATGTTAGCACTGAATGTTCGGGGTGGAGTTCCAGAACGAAGCCACAGTACAGATTGTTTGTAGTAACAGGATGGTCTTGTTGCTTTTTAAAAACAGAGATCAACCGGTAGAGCATTGCGTTAGAAGCGCAAAGGTTGTGGGTTCGATCCCAGAGAACACAAGTACTGATAAAAATGTATAGCTTGAATTCACTGTAAGTCGCTTTGGATAAAAGCGTCTGCCAAATGAATAAATGTAAAATGTAAATGCTTGTAACTCAGCTGCTGTTGTAATGCTTTTCTAATAGCATTCAGCTTTCACTTCAAGTCATTCTCATTGAAGTGTTGATTGATGTGTTTTCAGTGAACACTCCCTCAGCTGTGGATCAGTGCCTATCAGCTCTGAAGGTTTGGGTTGTTTCGATTCCTCCTCCCCTATCAATGCCAATGAGCCAGTCCAAAAACCAATCGTGCCTATTTTAATGGGCTCAACCAACTGTAAGTAACAGGGGTGGGGGGGTAACTCAATACATGTGGTACATAATTTTACCACCTACTACAAAATCGTTATCAGTACATTGTTGCGTTGCTTTATGCTTAAGTTTTGCTTTGGTCTGCCGTATATTTACGATAATACAACGTAATTGGGTTTAGACACTTTGTTTCTGATTTTTAAGCAGGTTTAGACCCCGGTTTGTGTGAAGGGACATTGTTGCAGACGCTGGATGATGGTTCTGTGCGCTCTGCGGCCCGACGGGAAGATGACATTCTGTTTCAGTGGCGTCTGAGGAGGAAGATGGAACAGGCCAGGCTGTGGTGTCAGGAGGTCCCTACCCACAATTCTGTTCTCCAAGTGCCTCTAGCACACAGTGTAGCACCAAACCAGGTGAATAAATGCATCAGCTATTGATATAAATAAATGCAGTGTGATTCATAGTATGTAAACAGAAGACATCTGCTTTATATAAAAGACATCCATTGATGTCTTGCATTTTATTGTGAAGGATACATTTGTGTACAAACATTTAATAAACATGTATCAGTATAATGGACTGTATTAGCTGTGTTGTATACGTATAACCCACATAAATAAACAGCATAGCTATACTGCAGTTTACCACTAGTTTAGGTGGTTTACACAATACCAAACCTGTATCCTTTGTACACACACAACCTGGCTAATTTGGCTAGCTTCAACCAAATTAATTATGAATTTGCTTCAAAATATCTTGTTGCTGATTGGACAAATTGCCTTTCACATCAACAAAAATAATATAGGAAACATTTTCTCTCCTCTGTCAAAAGTCTACTTTATGCAAATCAGAAGGTTGTAGGTGAACATCTCTAAAATTTAAAAACACGTTCTTCTGTGTTTCTTTTAAGAAGACACACCACAGCCATTTCAGCAACACACCCCTTCAGAGATCACATCTCACGTTCACACCGATCACCCTCGCCAGCCTCGATCCTCCAACTTCTGAGCCAGCTTTCCCTATTTCAAGCCCCAGCGTCTCCAGACTCCAGCCAGATGCCACCTTCCAGCCCCAGCAGCAACCTGACCTCCATAGCAAACCTGATCCACGTCCTCATTACTTGACTGAGAGAGTCACAAAGAATACAGAAGCAACTTCTGCCCCGTGTCGACGTCACAGGCAAATCGGAACACAAGTCAACATCCCAGAGACCACAAAGCAGCACAGCACCAGGCAGAAGTCTTCATCCCCATCTCCACGGACATCTGATAGCACAGAGGAGCATTGGCCAGATCCTCAGGGGAAGAAAGTCAGGGCCGAGAATGACAGGCGTGAGAAAACTGCACCTTCAAATCGGAAGAAAAAATCTGAGAGGTATTTCTGTTATCTCCCAACTAGAAAATTGTTCACATGAAAGCGAAACACAATTGAAGCTAATCAGACAAATCTTGATTTAAAGAGAGAGCTTTTATCGTTTGTCTCTGTATTGCATCACGCCTGGTTAGGTGTTTGTTTCTGTGTTTAGAAATAGCGTTACTTAACATTGTAAATTTGTACATGTAATATTTTCCTGTAGTGGTTCTGTGTCTGTTCAAACTCGTCTGAATGTCTGTGTGTCTGTAGCGTCGACCGACACAGCAGTCCAGTGAGAGCCGGGCAGGCTAGGGGTCATGAAGGGGTCAGTCGCAAAGCCAGGGAGGTGAGTGAAAAAAGCAGGTGGCAGGAAGAGGGTCAAAGGTCGACACAAGGAGGACGGTCTGGAGAACGAGCACCACCACCCTCACCTATACACAATGCCCTGGGACAGGTTTGTGCACTAGCTTATGTATTAATGAATCAACATTTTGTTCTTGTAAAATACATCTTTGAATATTAAAATACTTTCCTTGGTATTGGCAGGTCGTCTCTGAGGTGCTTTTTCACAGCGTTGATTCTCCAACTCCGTGCAAGACTCCAAGTTCCTCAGTTTCCCCAGCATTCACCCCCCCTTCACCCCCACAGTCCCCTGTAGCCCCACCCCCTGTAGCCCCGCCCCCTGTCGTGCAGCAGCCATTTGAGGTCATAGATCAACTTATGCAGGATGCAGAAGGTGGGAAAGGTCCCGGTTTTGGCGTTCCTGCGTGTTTTTTTAACTAGCCGTAAAACTGTTACGACACTGATTTAGCAGGTCACGTTAGCATCGAACCTGAACCCAATATAAATAGCAGGATTGACATTTTAAAATCTCACCTCTACTACACAATTGTCAAAATGATTTTAGATGTATCAAATATAGCAACATTGTATGAACCATAGATTGTTATTCATTTTAGTAAAGTTTAGTACATAGCTTTTAAAATTGACTTTAAACAATTATATAATCAGATTTAACATAAGTACGATCTTGTACACAGACTCTGATGGGAAGGAATTTGAAAATGACCCCTTACTGCAAGTTCTCAGGAGGCAAAGAAAATGGGTGAAGGAACAACTTTGGTGAGAATATCTTGTCATTCTTTCTGCATTTATTGCATCCAGTGACATGCAATTATTTTATACCAACTTTTCCTGAATGTATTATTTTGTTCTTTTTCCAGTGAGGTTGAAATGACGCTTGAACTGTGTCTCCCATCGACTCCACCTACAGTTACATAATTAATATATGAAAAGCAATATTTCAATCATGCTGTCAGGTCCGGGTTTGCTAGTATTTATGTGTTTTTATATGGATTCAACTGGTATGACTGTATTTATAAATAAAGATCCTTGCAAAAAAAACAAGGGTATCACATATTTATTTAAATTCAAACTGTACATCACACACATAAAGATTAACACTTGTCCATCACTTTATAACTTAGAAATATATACAATCTCAACATAGTCTTTGAAGAATTGGTTATTTGAATAATCTGTGACATTTTGAAAGTTAAATAAAAGAATGAATCTGGCTTATATCAAACCCAGTCGGCCTGGATTTATGTATTTAAACTGTATGTGTATGGGATCAGAAAACCTTGTTAACATGAGAACAAACGGTAAGTGTGTAGAAAATGTCAAGCGATCTTCTCGTTGGCTTGGCATCAAGTATGCTGGGATCTGAGCTGTGGTGAAGCTTATGGGTCACCAGCAGGGGGAGTTAAAACTTTGTTTTGGTCTTTATGTTTTTATATAAAGAGCTTAAAGCTCATTGCATTATTATGAATCCAAACATGATTCTGTGTGCACTATGGTGCACTGGAAGTCAACAGTGTGGAGCCGTCACCCTGTCGCAGAGGTGCTGATATGAAAAGCATCCCTTCCGGAGACATGGCCGATTCCAGGGCCATGATGTCCACGCCATTTGGGATCCGATATCTCCGATTAAACTGGCGTGTCACCAGTCCTGGCCCATCCTGAAGTTGCATACAAATACATTTTAATGCTCTTAACATCTGAGATGTCCAGTACAAGGTGTTTTATTGCATGTGATTATGACTACCTTACATTTAAATTTGCACCCAATAAACATTTGAAGATGATATGATGTCTATTTAAGTGTAGGATAAGGTTACTCTGTGTTAAACTAATAAATTACTTTAAGCATTTAAGACAATAATACAAAATTAAGCAATGATACCTTTCTTTGTTCATGTTTTCCCTCAATCACAACATAATCTCCAACCACTTTAACCAGCAGTTCCTCAGGACTGAAGTGTTTCACATCAACTTGAACTGTAAACCCGTTGTGATCACAGGTTACCTGGAGAGAAAACTAGTTTAATTTGTCAGTTTATAACCTCTAATCACAATACAACCCAATTGCCTTTGTGTTACTTATGAGCTTAAATAATGGATATTTAATATTTCATATACAACATACAAAACAGATTTTAAATGTTCTGCCATGTCTATTTTTTTGGTAACATTAGGGTCAATTAGTTAACATTAGTTAACACACTAGTTAATAAAATATATTTCTACTAACTTTATAAATATTTGTTCATGTTAGTTAATGCAAATATTGTAATTGTGCATTAAATAAAATTAACAGATACAACATATGATTTTAAAACATTAGTAGTACAAATAAAAATGTTGAAATTAACATTAAGATAAACAAAAACGGTGTGGGTTTTGTTAATTGTTAGTACGTGTTACTAACTTTAATCCTTTTAAACCATTATAGTTTTATTATTGACTTCACCTGTGCGGCTCCGGTGTGCTCGGACACTGGGATCAGAAGCTCGGTGGGGCTCCACGAGTTCGGCCGACTCGTCCCGTTAACCCGGGGAAATAAGGGAGGCAGAACCCGGTCCCACGGGATACCGCTCACCGGGAGAGATGGAGGCAAGTCGAAATCCATTCTTCTGATATAAATGTGTCGAATAACAACCAAATAGTCTTAAAAGTTAACACCGTGTTGCTGTTTGGTTACTATAACCAACGCTTGCTTGGAGATGCCAACCTGTCCTGTTGCGCAACTGTGGTTAGTATCACTAACGCAGGGAAACTGCGTGTCCTCCTGGTTATAAGGTTTAAATAGCTCAGGAAAACACCGCCCCTTCACATGAGACCTTCTTCTGAACAGATGTTGAGCTGGCAGAGATACCAAAACAATCTCGGAGCCTGATGCCAAAAGTGCCATTAAAGTTGCATTTGTTTGTAAGGAATGTCAATGACAGGGGTGGGTTTGGACTGTATCCTTATATACCCGTGATGAAAGGGCTATTATTTATGCTATATTGCCCTTATCTCAAGGGGAACGGACTGGAATTGGGGTGTGGGTGAGAAAAAAGGGTGAATACTTTATAATAAGATCTAATTTTGTATAAGGTCTCATAATGCATTAGGTAACATTAACTACAATATAAACTATATATTTGCATACCTTTGAACACTATTGCAGGGGGTGTGGCTTTGAAGATCACTCTAAATAGAGGGCGGGATCTTATTCCATGCTAGCCTCTCTAAAATTGTCTACCTTTAATAAAGACTGTAGACTTATCCTTAAGTTAATAATTAATATTAACTAATGTAGTTAACTAATGTTAACAAATGGAGCCTTATTGTTAAGTAGTACCAAAAAAGTGTCACTTTAATCACTTTAACTGTTTTATTTGATGCAAACAGAGACTAACTCTATTCAATGTCAAAGTGTTGTGTTTGTGATGTAATTGTGAGGTTGCCAAACTATAAATAAGTTTGTCAGCTTGGTCCACATGTCACTGCACGTGTTGACACTTAAAACACTTCACTGTGGTAACCATGACCATCAGCCAAGATGACTTAGTACTGCAGTTACATAGTAACACCTGTAAAAACAAAGAAGCTTTCTGATTTGTCAATTATCTGATGACAGTGGTGGATAATACGAACCAAAAGTTTATTGTGTTTATGCTTAAACACTTTTGAATGTAGGAATTAAAAATCTGCCTCGTCAAGTTTGTGGTTTGCAGTGAATTTCCAGAAGCAATGAGACATATTTTGGCCGCTCCACCTTTGGTTTATCTGCCTGCTGCTTTTTGACACGTCATGTTCCCCATATAGCACCTGCAGGTTCTAGATGAGTCCACCAGTTCTAATCATGCTCATCTTTATTTATGCAGTAATTTAATTAATATGTAACTCGAGGTTAAACATAAACCTGGAATTTTAAGTATTCTTTAGTATTAAAGGTCACAGTTCCTAAAACTTTTAAAATAATGTTTAACACTTTTGAGATTTAATAGAAACATTATGGAAACATTCTTACAACCTACAATTGTAAGCTGGGGCCATATTGCTATTAATGTGTCTGTCATGTAAATAGCTTAATTGCATTGCATAATCTGTACCAGGTTTGACAACTAAACTCTAAACATACCCAAGTAAAAAAAACTTTAATATATAAAAATGATGGAAAGGTATTTGGATGATACAACAAAAATTAAATTTAAGCAAGAAATTATTCAAGCAAGACATGTCAGCTCGAAGAGTTTAAATAACAAATGACAATGAAGGGAATGACATTATTATGCCACAATTATTATTATTACACATAATCCCATGACCTCCAACAACAGGACAAAATCAAAAGAATAATTCAGAGGGCCTCTATCTCAAGGGCATCTTCTACATGGAACTTCATCAGCCATCTAATGTGGCTTATGACTCATGGAAATACATCCTTTCTGGAAGTTCTGCCCTTTGGACGTAAAACAAACCAATGACTGGTGCACTGGCAGGCACACAAGTTACTGAAGCCGGGGATAACATGTCCCTCCGCTGCTGTCATCCACAGTAACAGAACTTTCTGTTCATGGCATTGGCTGTGAGTGACTATAAACAGCTCACAGAAAGATCCACGAGGGGCTTTAGTGTTTGTTCAAAAGCGGGATCGAGTTTCATAATAGGCGCCCATAAGAGGTTAAACATAAGACGGAGGCTTCATGCATTCATATTACAGAGTCTGGTATGCCAGGCGGTTAAGAAGGACTGTAAGCCGTGTTGATTAATAAGCAAGAGAACAAAGACCCTCTTGTGCTTATCCCCCACATGGATTTTACTGCAAATGTCTAGGAAGTCTCCTGGCCTGTTGATGCTTGTGTTGTTTTCCAAATGACATGGACAAATGAGCTTTTAAAAATCAGGATCTAAAGCTGCAATCCATAATGTTTTTGGCTAAAAATGAACACAAATTAGTTATTTAGCACAAGTACATGACAGATCAGTGTTCAACACAATCTACTTACAACGATTCACTACAGTAAGTTTATAATAACGATTTATAATTTGAGCAGTCAGGTCCAATTTCACTGGAAAAGTTCATTAATAAACAGAAAGAAGATCCGGCTGCATGTCCGGATTCTGTAGATGGTGCAGCGTTTGTTCTTAAAGCAGTAAATTTAAACTTGTCATCCATGTTAAGAAAATAACTCTGCAAGTAACCTGCAATTTTATGTTTCAAACAGAGATGGCGGTAGAGACGCAGAAAGTTACAAATTACAACTTTAATGTAAAAATTAAGAAAACTTTAAGACAATTTCCACATTTTACTTGAAACTGTGTCAAATACATTTGGAACTGATAATTTTATGCGAAGAAGCTGCGTACTATCCAGCTAACTTCTAAAAATACAAGACAGAAATAAAACTGCATGTTACATCAACTGCAGAAATAGTTTTAAGACTTTATTTTGCATGGACCTGCATCAGCCGCAAGTTTTATTATACATTTTTATCAATGCAATTGCAAAATTAATGCGTTATCCCAATCATAATGTAATAAACATACCAGCTGAAACTGGAGGAAAGGTATAAAGCAGCAGTGCAGAAAATGCACCGTTGCGCTTTTGCATGGTGCGTTTGTGTCTGTATTATCCCACCCAACCAACAAATGATTTCATCAGTTCACAAAATACCACAACACCCAGACACGCAGTTCATCCTGCATGTGACGACAGTGGTAAAATTAACCAAAGGACGTCTTGTAAATGGGAGGAGCAAAACTGAAAGAATATAAAAGAGGTATTATAGAGCAATGCCATTTCCTCAGGCTGTTCCGAGTGGAATGGTGAAGGAGAGGTAATCTCCGATCTCCCCCCACCGCGCTCGGAAATGTTGGAATATGGTGATCCATGTGGTCAGCACAGCCACCCACAGCAAAAGCCCCAACGCTGACTTCTTTAGATCTGTGGAGGGCAGCAGATAATATACATTACATTCCTGACATCATCAACTGCAACAAATAAACACCAATAACATCGCAGTATTATAATATTTGTCAATTTACTGAAAGTGTCCATCAGGCTCCAGTACAAACTTACTGTAATCTCTCTGATTATGAAAGGGACAGTTCTGGTTCTAGATGCTGATTGGTCAACACAACAACAATATAGTAATTTTGCTTGAAATTGTTATAAAATGCCATCGTGCTGTGACTATGATCACAATATAGTACAAATGATAGCATTTAAGGTGACTGATGATAACCAGAAGCAAAATTAACCGGGACACTGAGCATGCAGCTAAAGCATCATGTGTCGTGCATATAAACAGTTTAGTTTACACATACTTGACTCATCACCCAGTTTGCATGTCCTGCAATTATGTGCAACTCTATTGCATTATTTTTAAAACTACTAAGTAGAAACAGTAGGCAATTTTCAGAATTAAACAGTACTATGGCATGTGCCTGACATTCATTAAATATTAGAAATAGATTAATGAATAATAAATACTACAGAATGAATACTGTATACATAAAATAAATTAAAAGGAAGTAAGCCGAACACTTAACACCTTTAAAGAGGTGACATGACACGTCACTAACAAGTTTCCTCAAAAGTGTGTGTGACTCATGATGCCTGTCCTCTTACATACTCACAGGACTTGATCTGCGGTTGTTCTGTGTAAGCAGGTTTTAAAAAGGCCTCTTTGAAAAACCAAACCACATTAACCAGCCAGAGAAAAGGAAGGAATGCAAAACCACCTGAGGAAAAAACAATGTCACAGCATTGTTACAACACATGCGTAAAAACATTTCAATACAGTACTGAGCAAAAGTCTTAGACACATTTAAAACTTCACCAAAAATGATGTTTATGTAGGTTTTAATTTTATGTAGGCAACACAGTACTGTGTAACTGCTCACACTATACTTTTAAAATGAAGACATTGTCACAACATACCAAGATAGTATCTTCTGCAAAGGCTAACTTTCTCCTCATTGGGAATACGTTCAAGATTCATAGTGGATTAACTCTGTGTTGTGGTGGTTTTCCTGTAAAACAAAGATAAGTTTAGTATTTAGTACAGCCAATGATATCATACTAATCTAATACATTACTGCCATCTGGCTACTCAGGACTGTACTGCCCACATATATTTACACAATAGTTAAAGGGAAAATGGGATTGTTGTAAAATATGCCATGGATTGCAGGCCATTTGTCCTTAAATCAAATGATCGTGAATAAAACCAATACACTGCTTGGAAATTGGTTAAAGTGTTTGGAGCAATAAAATCTATATGCATCTTAATCTGTGCCGCATTTAAAACAACGCTGCAGAACTGCCATCAAGCTGAAAATAATCTCATGCCTCTCAGAGCCTTTTTTAAACCTTTAAACTAGTCGTTTGTTTAACTACAAATGTGTGGCTACCTTAAATACCGAGCTGAGACCAGAAAACGGATGATTTAACACAACAAAGGCGAGGATAAAACAACTTTTATGGTTCCGCTTCCTGGTAAAAACTATGACGTGACGTCACTGCGTAGCTTTGCATGATGGGTAATGTAGTTGTCAAAGATGGGTAGGCGTGACGTATGACAGAGGGCACGTATTAAATCGCTGGTGTATAAACGCTTATTTTAAGAATTGAATGAAATTAAATTAATTATAACTTTGCACATTATACTAATGGGATTTGGATATTTTTGCATAACAGTTATGCAAAAAGATGGGTGGAAAATATGCATAATTGTCATCAAAAAAGCCCTATAGGTCATACAAAAGGCTTTACAATTTTTATTATTATTATTTTGGTGTGAAATATGACCTGCTTTAATGAGACTCATTCTCATAATGGCAAAATTAGATTAAGATCCAACTATTGTAAGTGAAAATATAAATAAACGAATGATTTTGTTTTTAAGAAAAGGTTTTCACATTTATGAATAGCCCATATAAGCACTATTTACTGTTCAGAGGGTATTTCAAGCATTTATAATCATATAATATATAAACAAGGCGATACATAAACATAATATTTTATTACAACGTAATAGCTTTGTCCATTTAACTGCTCCTTTAAAACTACTGGTAAGTGTCATTGATAGCCTACATCTCCCATAATGCACCACACACCCTCCCCCTCCCTATCTGGCGCTTTCCCTCTTCTCTCACCCTGAGTTTCTATCTATCTGGTGTTGTTGTTGAAGCTATGATGGCGGCGGCGGGATGCGGATCAGCAACCGCAGCTGCCGGTGTGGGCGCGGGAGGCGTGGGCGCGGCGCGGGGTCGCTTCCCCGGTCGCCCTTGGTCGTCGCGGAGCCGTTTGCGCTCGGAGAAGCGATGGCAGCTCGGTCGCTCGGGGACAGATCCGGACGAGATCTCCCCCAACGGAGGCCCGAGGCCCACCTGCCTGGTGTTTGCGCTGAATGAGGACCAGTCTCACTTGCGCCTGCTCGGGATAGAGGCGAGCTACAAGAGCCTCCGAGAGGCTGGATACAGCTCCAGCGGAAGCGAAGAGGTGGGTGCATGCGTCAAGTTGTCCCTTTTCTCCGTGTTTTTCCAGTGCACGATCGTGGCCATGTTTTATGGGAAAGGACTCACAAGTGCCATTGCAATCGTTAAGTCGGGCATGAACAAAATGGACATGCATGCAACAGCGCACCGGCCCGTTAAAGGGGCGACTTAGGGGGTCGTTAAAGGGAAGCACCGTGCATTGATGTTGTAACTGATTGTGGCTGTTTTGTTTCTGCATGCTTGTGTATTAACAATATTTCCGCGAATGCACTACAGTGTTACATTATAATGCGGAGGGGGAGGGGGGCAATTACTGTAGCATTGTAGCTCACACCAGAAACAGGGTCATGGTGCAACTTGGTTTTTATGTCGTACGACTATTGGTGCTACTTAAACGTCACGATCTGAATTAATGGAGCTGGGTTTTGTTTTGAAAATTGATATTTTACTCATTTTTAACTATGCATGCTGTTTGCTGGACTTGGTTATTGTGGTAGATGGGCCTTGTAAGGCCACTCTGTGTGGTTTGATCACTTGCAATGAATAACAATTGTGTTACTTTGATGCTTGTTTAGGAAACTAAAGCCTTCAGTGTGTTTGTGTGTCTTTGTGTGTAAATTGCTGGTTTTAAGGTTGCATGCATTGTTTTGGCTGTATTTGTAGCATTTGTCCCGGTTAATCTGATGTTGGCTGGTCAGAGGGTCCCGAAATGAAAAAGTATGAACATATTTTTGAAG
Source organism: Ambastaia sidthimunki (assembly GCA_036877625.1). Taxonomy (NCBI): domain Eukaryota; kingdom Metazoa; phylum Chordata; class Actinopteri; order Cypriniformes; family Botiidae; genus Ambastaia; species Ambastaia sidthimunki. The sequence goes on along the minus strand of JAZGTK010001569.1, from coordinate 10,840 downwards.
TTGTGACTGGAAACATTCACAAAATTTTAAAATGTCACAGAGAAGTTGCAGAAGTTTTGACTGAAGGTTTTCTAATTATACTAAAAATGTTAAAGTGGTTAGAAATGGCTCTTGTTGGGGCATTCATTGACATAAAATGTTTTACAAAAATGTGTAATGTGTTGTTTTAATGTGTAAATAGATGTTTTCTATAAAGCTAAAGAGCATGACATGTAAATTCATTGGTGGGAAGCCGTGGAAACGTTGTATTTTTGCATTTATGCACTTGTTCTCCTAGGTGATGTCACTGGTGTGGAAATGTGCTATGGTTACTTTGTGTTGCATTTTTTCTGTCCAGGCGTACAACTAAAATGAAAAACATGAATAATACTTAGATCAAGGTCAAAGCTTTGTAGACTTTGAAAGCTTGCGAACAAGATTGGACATTTTTCTTGTCTAATGAAATAAAATGGGGTCATCAGCTGTGTGTATTGGCTTCTGTGCAGTTAACAGTGTCACTTAACAACTTCTGTGAACTTCTATGAAGTGATGTTGGCAGATTTTACAAGTTTGTAAAGATTGTTGCTTTTATCTCGGCCTACATGCAATGTACCTTTTATGGGAGTTTTGTGTAGTGAGTGATATCGGCTAGTACAGAGTGTTTGAATTTGTAAACTTGACAAATAATAAGCAATTTTGATCGTACAAAAAGCTGTTAAAACATTAGGCATTTTGTTGTGACCTGTAACTGCCCTAAATCTTTTTGCTTTTATACTGTTGTATAATTAATCAGTTATTTTCATGTTTACTGGTTTCACACAATGGGATAGTAGAGATCGTTTTAGTCCTGTTTGGTTGTTTTGTGCAGTTGGTATGATGTTATTTGAGCAGTATTTTTTGTATGTGTCTATTTGAATTCTTTATTTTAATGCCTGTAATCACTGGTTCACCCCCAAATCTGTCATTATCATTACCATGTTGTTCTGTTTGCATTATTTGTGTTGTTATAGAGAGATCTTTATAAGATGTTCACATGACTTTATTCAGTGATTTTCTGTCAGGCTGAAAAGCACGTTTAAAACTTTTAGAAGTAAACTCTTTTAAATGCATTATTGTGTTTTCATTGTGTGTTGCCGGTTTTCAGCACTGTAGGAAATGTGAATGCACAAAGCATATTTTAATGTATTATTTGTATCATAATCCTGCATTTTTTTAAATTGTAGTTAAAGAAAAGTTCTGTTTTATTGAAAAAGTTAGTTAAATAGAATATACAATGCAGCCAGATCTTAGTAATTCAAACTGCAAAGTTATACTTGTCTAGAGAATGAAAAACTAATAAAATGTGCACTTATAGTAAATATTAGTAAATGTGTTATATAGTAAATAGTAAATGTGTTATATTCAAATATGTTTAAACAAATTTCTCTTTGATTTTCAGGAAGCTGAATTTAAAGGCTTTAAAGTTAAAGATGAAAACGTCAGTGCGGATATTTGCTCTGGACGGAATCCCCGTAAACGTACGTGTGTCTTCACATATAAACTAAAAGATTCTCCAAAAGTTTTGTTTCATTGTTGTTTCATTTAGATTCATCCTATGTGATTTAAGCGGTCTAATAATAATTAAGTAAATGCACCAATCATGGAACTCCAAAATAAACAGGTCATTAACAAAAAATTATTCAGTAATTAGCATTACTTGATAATCAATGTATTCTGTGTCTTTACTTATTTTGAGATGAAAGAGAATTTAAATCTAATGTAACTTATTTTTTGTTTTGCATCAAATGCAGGTGATCGTGCTTCAGCAAAACCGTCAAAGAGGATACGTCAAAGGCCAGCTTCTGCAGTGACTGCTTTATTGGAAAACAAAAGTTCTCAAGACCCTCAAAATGATTCAGGTTCTGCTCAGAAACGACACGGCGAAGAGCCTCTAAAAGACAATGATGTAGATGATGGTGGTGGTGGAACTAAAGGAGGAGGATCAGAGAAGTCCTCTAAATCCAGGAGAAAAAGGAGGTCTTCAAATCAAGAGAGTCAATCAACTCCGAGAATCACCATCAAGTTGGTGACTAAAAAGACACCAGTCCCCTCATCGCAAAGGAGATCTGGTAAAAAACAGAAGGAAATTAAATTCAAGTCTGAAATTACAGAGACTCAATGTGACCAAATCTCAAGTGCTCATGTGAAATTAAAGACTAACATACCAGCCAGTGAATGCAGTGTGGGTGAGGCAAAAGAGGAGATTTGTACCAGAAGGCGAGGGAGATCTGCAGACAAGAAATTTGAAGTTGCTCCACAAACAGATCCTGAAAAGGAGGCCAATGACCAAAAACTGAAATTAAGGAAATCGGTGCGGAAGTCTCAAAATTCACTGCCCAGTGAAAGTGTGGAGCCAGAAACTGAGGAAAAGCCAGACATGGAAGGCTCTGAGGTAAATAAGCTTGTGATTAGGAGACAACGCAGAAGATCCTCAAATTCTGTACAGGAGTCTGGAAACCCCAGTCTGGCAGAGTCATTGTTGGAAGTTTCAACTATCGAGGAATCCAGGTCACCTTCAAAAAAGAAAAAGAAGAAAAAAAAGAAGAGCCGCAAAGAATCGGAAAGAAATCAAGAATCTCAATCAGCAACAGCTCTTACAGGTGATTCTCTTGAAAAGTTCTCATTCGACAATGATTTTGTTGGAATTCCAGGTTTAAAGTTGACCAGGATACGAAACCCTAAAGCTAGATCTCGCAAGAAACGCTGCAAGTTTGTTTGGACTCTTACACTGGTTAAAAGCAAAAGCAAAGATACCCACGACCAGGAGACTCCAAGTAATCCACCTGAAAGCCTCAGCAAAGAGGCAGAACTCCCTTCTAAAAGTGTTGAAGGAGAAGATGTTTCTACAGAAGTAGAATCCACGCCTTCCAATATGTTGAAGACCGACCCTTCACAGGAGAATCAAACCTTGGAGAACACTGCCAACCCTGTAATTTCTGAAAGCCCCGAGAGTCCAGTGACCATGGACGAGGTTGAAGAGACCTCAAAAGAAGTCAATGAGGAGGTGATTGAAAGATCTGAAATTGCTACTGAAGCACATCCAGAAGAGGCCACTCAGACAGACCCCGAAGATCCGACCAGTAAAGATATTGTTCCTCCACTTCAAATAAAAGTTGTCTCCTCACCAGGCAAGAACAATAGTTTAAAGCAGTCATTCCTAATTCAGCAAGTCACAATGTCTCCTGAAATGAAGGACCTTTCTGCGACAGTGGAGGACCATCAGAATCCAGAGGACGCCAAGAAAATTTTGGAAATTAAGACTATTCCAGCACACAGAAGAAGGAACAGGCTACATCAAAACACAGCCCGGAAGAAGCGTGCAAAACACAAACACTGGACAATTTACAGACGAAAGTGTAAAACAAATCCATCTCAAGAAAACCCTGCCTCTGAAAATCCAGCTGAAACCAAGACTCAGGTGGACGAAATGCCAGTATCGCCAACAATAGTGCCAGCACCTTTAGAACCAAAACCAGACACACCATTAGGTGAAGTTGCACATAAAAGAAAAGAAAGAAAAAGGTCCATTCCACAAGTACAAGAAACGTTACCTGAAGTTTTTGGGTCTCAGCTATTTGAACAAACTGTTGAATCAGCTCCATCTAATCCTTTACTTGTGACGGAGGCCCAGCAGGAGATCAAAGTGGAGGAGTCACTTTCAACTGAGAATAAAGAGGTTTTAGTTTTGGACCCTTCAGAGAGAGATCAGCCTCAGGTTCCTTGTTCTGTACGTAGGCGAATTAAACAGATCAAACGTAGACGTAGGGCTTTGATTGGACGGAGGTTAAAAAATCCCAGACTGAGACGGAAGGAGTTGGTTGAGGTTAGTGAAGATTGCCCTCCAGCTGCTGGCTCTGAAGGAGAAGAACCTAAACTACCTGGCATATTGTCAACCAAGTTCAAGAGGAAACACATTTTGAGTCTTCAGTCAATAGCGGGTAAAAGAAAAAGAGTCAAACTTTTATTAAAGCAATTGGAAAACACCAGTGAAGATCACCTCTCAGAGCAGGCAGAAAAGGATTTAGTGAATGAGAAACCAGACCAAGACCAAGACATACAACATCACAAAACAAAGTTCATGAAAAACATAAGACATTTCATAATGCCAGTTGTGAGTGCCCGATCCTCTCGGGTTATTAAAACGCCAAAGAGATTCATGGATGATGCTGGTATGTCAGACCTGCCCCGTAGGAACTCCCAAAAGAAGCTGGGTCTACAAGCAAAATCAAAGAAACAAGATTCTGGTGAACAAGGTGAGCCTGGATCCCTTCAATCTCAGGATGAAGATGACGATCTGAGTGAAACTCAGACTGATCTCGATTTGTCTTCCACTTGGGGATCAAAACCTAAATCAGCTGACGATGATGAAAATTTCAGTGTTGAAACGCCATCTGGGAAAAGACGCTCACTACTCAGAGATCCTGGTTTCAAATGGCAAGTCATGGAGCCTGCCAGTAAAGATGTGTATGCCTTTGATGAAGACCTTGACAAAGAGTTGGAGACCTTGTTATCTGCCAAAGATTTTACAGTGAACACGTTTCTTGATCCTCTCCTGAAGAAGAAAAAGTCTTCAAAGTTCAAAGTGCAAGCCTCAAAACTGAAGTTATACAAAAAGCTCAAACTCAATCAGGGTCTTGCACAAAAGCGCAAAAAGACCCCAACAAATGAAACGAAGAAAGCTGATTCAGTTCCTTCCAAGGCACAAAAAACAGAGTTAAAGGAAGGGGCCAGTCTAATCCAGTCTCTCAGAGACATGAAGAAGGAAAAAGCTAAACTTAAGATTGAAGATCTCAACTCCCCTGGAGTTGTTCGCAAAGTCTCCATCTGTGTCCGAGCTCTTAGTTCCAAGTTGCTAGCACAACACCAGGCAAAAGATGTCCAGGAAGATGAACTGCCAGATGAATTCTCCATTCATACAGACATCTCACTTCCCAATAAGTGCAAAGGTAGGTTAAGATCATATTTATTATTTCAAAGCAGTTGAGCAAAGAACAGTGCCTTACAAACACTCCAGTAAACCAGCCACAGTCCTTTGTCGTACTATACATTATTTATCTAAACATTTGTATAAATGAAGGTTCAGTGCTATTTTGTCATCCTTAACCTTAACATTGACTCTATTTACCTACTTTCCTGGACTTCCTTTGCATAATTTATTGCATTATAATGGCTTGTGAATATGGTTTCTGTTTGACTCCAGGGGTTGTTTTATAAGTTACCTCTGAACTTACAAATGTTGACAGTGTTTTGATCTTATGCCCTCATCCTTCTTTATTTACCCTCTTATATCTCAGACTTTGAAAAAATGGATCTCGTTGAACCAAAAGGTCTGATTTCTGAGGGACATGCTGAGAAACATGCTGCAGATGTTGAGGAGAAAAACATCTCTCATCGTCCTCGCCTTACGGGAGCTAACAAGCGCATGTTCAACCTCCTGAAGAAAGCGAAGGTCCAACTCATCAAAATAGACCAGCAGAAACAGCTAAAATCATCTGGGGTACGTCCAAATGCATTATTTGTCATGTACCTTTGTAATCCAACAAATGCATGTTCAACAAAAAGTATAAATCTAACTTTGTATAGGGGTACTATGTGCCAAATGCTTAAGGCTAAATTTACTGAAACCAAATCCATGCAGTTCGTAAGCTTCAGTCAATTTTAATCTGTTTAATTAAAGTGCTATTAATATAGTTTATTTGAATCTGTTATCACATGTTTGTTTGGGTAGCTCTTGCCAGAAGGTAGAATGACCGCAACAAAGAGGCAAAGACGAAAACCAAAGGAGCATCTTGAGAATTCCTGTCCAAACAAGACCGATGTCTCTCCAGAGCAGGTGGGTCACGTGTTTGAAAAACATACCATTCGAACGAAGTGGAATCTTGCTTGATTACCAATATTCCTTGGGAAGAATTCCAAATGATTCTTTACACATTCTATTTTTGGCTATGTAGTAGGTCTTTGTTTTTACATTGTAATACATGTACCTTTAAAGTTGGCTTTATTAATCACATCAGTATTGCTGGAAAGCCTCTGTTAATGGCATCACAACACTCTTGTGAGTTCATTGCTTTTGTACACTTGGTTCTTTCCCTAAGGAGCCTGCCAGAGGAGGGCCTCGCATCAAACACGTCTGCAGGGCTGCAGCTGTGGTTTTGGGGCAGCCTCGCGCCATGGTCCCCGATGACATCCCGCGACTGAGCGCTCTTCCCCTGCACGAGAGATCTGACATATCTCCTTCACCTGCAGAAAAAGGTACCGCCACATACTCCACAAACCGCAGGCAATAAAAAACGAACTAGATACACTTAGACACAGAATTAGTGTAACTGTTGCTTAATGATTCAGGTAACATCCTGTTTGCATTCTTTTGAGGTTATTTTTACTAGTACTTCCTGCCGTATAACCAGTGTTACAGGAAATGACTGATGCTTTTTATGGAAATCTTTTGGTCAAATATTTACATAAATCCTTCATGAGGGAGAATATACGAGACAAATGCTGATTATACAAATTTATTTCAGTTAATGCCAAATGTATTAATAAAATTGACTATTTATTCCAGTATCTGTGGATGCTGTGTATTTTAATGCTTGTTAAAATGTTGTGTTGTTAGCTAACAGCTTGTGTTGTTAGTTAACAACATTTTAACATCAGACTTTATTGGACTATTGTGTGCTTCACAGAAAGGGCGTCACTATTTGTGTGTCTTAAGGAGTTGCTGTTTAAGTAGAAAGTTTATTATCCGTCCCTGCTCAGCTAGAAATGCAGTCCATTGGGTTTGTGGAACAGAGCTGATGTGTTGATGGTATCTAGATCTTTTGTTTATTCATGCGTTAAGACCGTGATGTTTTCAACACTGGCGCAGGTGTGGAGTCTCACTCTGATCCAGAAAGCCCCGTGTTACAAGAACACAGAACACCGAAGTTCCGCAAAGGTCGAGCTCATCTGTTCGGGAACCGCGGCCGGAGGTGTGGCGAGTGTAAAGGTTGTCTCCATGAGGAAGATTGCGGCAAATGCATAAACTGTCTGGACAAACCCAAATTTGGTGGCCCCAACACAAAGCGGCAGTGTTGCGTGTACGTGTCTGTCGTTATTTTACCCAGAATGTTTTTTTAATTACCCAGAATTCAGAGCAATAAAACAATGATAGTTTAAATAATTCAAATTAACAATTTTGTGCTTTAAAACTTTATTATTTTTTGCCATTTTGTGTCACAATTAAATTATTTTAACTATGTTTTACAGATACAAGCGATGTGATCAGGTTGAGGAGAGGAAAGCCCTAAGACTGAGTGGGAAGCTCCAAAAAGGTAAGAAAGTGTTCAAGGGCAAAAACAAGAACAGTTTAGCGATTTGCAAAAGCATGTTTGTCATTTCTCCTCACTATTCGCAGGGCATATGAAGAAGCGGCGTTCATCGCTCAGCGCGGGTCACTCCAGCAATGAAGATGGAGAAGGTGCTGACGGAATCGGCAGAGCGTTTCCAACCTCTCTGGGTGACAGTTCGTCTGTGCGGAAGCAGCCACGGCGACACGTGAAACCGCGATCCTACTGCGACCTGCTGGATTACGACTCCGACCTCGACTGGATTGGTGGTTCAGACTCCATCTCGCCAGCCCGCAGGAAAACTCCTGGACTTCGGAATGCAGGTCACTGAAAATTTGCAGTTTAAAGTTTTAGAGTTTTGTTTTGTAATAAATGGTGCTTTTTTTGCTCTTAAATGAAGTAAAAATATAACTAGCAGTTTTTTATGTTGATATGTAACCCCAAACAAGATGACAATAATATTACAATAACAATAGGACAATAATATAACAATATGTGTAAAGTAGAAGTAGTAAAATAGTAAAAATAATCTTTTTAATAATAATTACATTTTTGATTTGTTTAGCAGTTTTAGGGGGCTTCTTAAGATAAATAATAATAAAAAAAAAAATATGTTTAATACGAGTTATTATTGCGTTAATAAAACAACTAATTTCTACCTAAGCTCTAATTTTGTGTGTATTTATGGACTACAGATTTTGTGTCATTGGACGACTTTGTTGCTGACGCGTTTGACGAGGGAGTACGCCAACGCAGGCCCGGCTTCCACAGGGTCCCGCCCATCAGACGGAAAGTTGAGAAGGTATTCGGACTGTACAAGCCTCAGGTGTTATCTCCGGACTCTGTGTCCTTATTTCAGGCAACGTCTTATTAAAATAATGAATAATGAAACAACTTCCTTTGTTCCTGTGTTTGTAGAGTCCTCATGAACAGACTCCGCCCAGCGTCCTTGCTGCCCTCGCCAACGGCTTTGCAGAAAGGGAGGCGGAGCCTGTCGAACCCACGCACAAGATATGTGTCGATTTTAAGGTACATTTTATGTCACTTCAAGGCAAACACATTCATAGAAGCTTTAAAAGTTTGGAAAAGAAAGGTGTGGTTGAGGGAGAAAGAAAGTTTTCAGGCTCTTATTGGGTTGGCTGAGAAGGTCTGTTGTTGAAACATGCTGTTTTTGGGGGTCTTTGCGTACACCTTCAGCACTTCGAAGCTTTGCCACAAGATGGCAGCACAAGACTGAATTGAAGAATCACAAGGCAGGCTAAAACCAAAGAAGGGAAGTGGAAACATTTGCTTGACCTGAACTTTAAAAGCACTCCGATTTTTCACATGCTTCAATGCAAAATACAACCCATGTGACCGAAACACATCTGACTCCTTTTAAAGCAAAACAGCCTGCAACTCACCAGACAAAGTTTTAACCTTTCACTGTTACTTACAACAATGGCCATCTGATAATACCCGTTTCAGTTGATTTAATACAGTGACAAAGATTGTGAGAATCTGTTGTAATAAAATAAAGCATTTTCTCATTTATTAACAACTAGTTACTGATGATGTGATTAAGTCGTTTCTGAGAATCTGCGTCATTTACGATCTTATCTGTTGAAATATGGTGGTATAACCTTAGGTTAAAGAAGATTAAAATAATCTTGAAGATTAAAGGCTCAAATAGGAAGTTGTATGACATTATTTTCTGTTGAACTTGTAAGGTATCCAAAGTAGTTTGCAAAGCTTGGAATAAGTTTGATCCTGGGAACTTCCCCCTTATTTATTTTTATCCCCAGCTGTGCAGCTGGGTAACAAATGCCAATTGGCATTTAGACAAAAAACTGGGTAAGTCTCTCTCTGTGTCACTGAATTAAATCAACTGAGATGAATATTATTAGACACCTTTAGACAAACCCGTCGTATCACATGTATTTTGCATTGAAGCATGTGAAAAACTTTTGGAGTGCTTTTGGAGTTCACTTCAGGATAAGATCTTTCCTCTTTCTGTTTCACCCTTAAGACTGATTTTCCCATTCAGTGTTGTGTGCTGCATCTTGTGTCGAAGAATTTCTGTTCGGTTCCCAATGCCAGCGGGATACGATCAATGTGCCATACCTTGACAAATACATCTTTTACTTTTTCACCTTTACTGATTTAACCTGACGGTCTCTCTCATGTTCTGCAGGAGGACTGTAGTCTGCAGAGTGTGTGGGCAACAGGCGGTCTAAGCATCCTGACCTCGGTACCTCTTGTACCCCAGTACGTCTGCCTGCTGTGTGCCAGTAAAGGCCAACATGAGGTACATTCGCTCGGCTTTTGTTACCATAGCAACCCCTCTTCCAGGGCCTATGCCCGGCCTTGAAAATTTGATACGTGAATTTGGAGGTTGTTGTGAATGATCCACTGTTTCAAATAGTTTTCAAAGTGAATTTGTGCTGTCTTTGGGCAGATGCTGTACTGTCAAGTTTGCTGTGAGCCTTTCCATCGGTTCTGCCTGGAACCTTCGGAGCGCCCCATGGAGGAGAACAAGGAGAACTGGTGCTGTCGCCGCTGCAAGTTCTGCAGAGTTTGCGGCCGCAAGAACAAAGAATCCAAGGTAGTTTGTGAAGCAAATATATACGCTTCCTGCTTCTAGTTCCTAGTTGTGGTCTGTAGAGCCACTTGAAGTTTTGCTTGTACACAATTCTTATGGTTCTGCAAAGTTTTTATGCCATTTTTATGCCAGCTTATGCTTTTAAAATTCTTGTACAGCCTCTTCTGGAGTGTGAAAAGTGTCAAAATTGTTACCACCCCGCCTGTCTCGGTCCCAACTACCCCAAACCCAACAAACGTAAGAAGCAATGGGTAAGTCAAGCCGCATAAATGCTTTCCTTACGGTGCAAAAAGGAATAAAGGAAACCTGGTTAAATCTGCTTCCAAGATGTTGTGTTAGCAGTCAGATGTTCCAAAGAAAACTAGCAACACAACTTTGCTTTGTAAGCAGAAAAATGTGCTTCTGTTAGCATTAAGTGAAATACATTTGTTAGCGCCAACAATTTTGCAAATTCACTTGACTGTGACTCCCTGATTCATCTGACTCCCTTATGTTCAAATATGTTCTATATGAAGTGTTTTTGGAACTGTTTGATTCCAAAGGTTCGATTACCAGGGAACACGTACAGATAAATTGTATAGTTTGAATGCACTGTAAGTCGCTTTGGATAAGAGCGTCTGCCAAATGCATAAAGGTAAATATAACGGCATGTGAATTGAACTGGAATCGTTTGGTCTGTTTTAGGTGTGTATGACCTGCATCAGGTGTAAGAGTTGTGGAGTGACTCCGGGGAAGAGCTGGGACACGGAGTGGAATCATGACAAAAATTTGTGTCCTGACTGCACCCGATTATTTGATCAAGGTGAGACTTGTAGGTTCTTCTGATCTAATGGCCAGATTCTTGTGTAGAGCTATTACAAAGTGGACAAGCTGGGTTGCATCAAGACCTTGTGATGTCCATTAGTTATTTATAAAG
>JAZGTK010001568.1:0-38309 GCA_036877625.1 Ambastaia sidthimunki | reverse complement strand
ACGGTGTTGGGCTGTAAGCACAACCCCCACCTGTGGACGTCGGGCCCTCATACCACCCTCATGGAGTCTGTTTCTGACCGTTTGAGCAGACACATGCACATTTATGGCCTGCTGGAGGTCATTTTGCAGGGCTCTGGCAGTGCTCCTCCTGTTCCTCCTTGCACAAAGGCGGAGGTAGTGGTCCTGCTGCTGGGTTGTTGCCGTCCTACGGCCTCCTCCACATCTCCTGATGTACTGGCCTGTCTCCTGGTAGCACCTCCATGCTCTGGACACTACACTGACAGACACAGCAAACCTTCTTGCCACAGCTCGCATTGATGTGCCATCCTGGAGCCACTTGTGTGGGTTGTAGACTCCGTCTCATGCTACCACTAGAGTGAAAGCACCGCCAGCATTCAAAAGTGACCAAAACATCAGCCAGAAAGCATAGGAACTGAGAAGTGGTCTGTGGTCACCACCTGCAGAACCACTCCTTTATTGGGGGTGTCTTGCTAATTGCCTATAATTTCCACCTGTTGTCTATTCCATTTGCACAACAGCATGTAAAATTGATTGTCAATCAGTGTTGCTTCCTAAGTGGGCAGTTTGATTTCACAGAAGTGTGATTGACTTGGAGTTACATTGTGTTGTTAAGTGTTCCCTTTATTTTTTTGAGCAGTGTGTAAGCAAATCTCTAAGCCATTTGCTGGTACAATGGACGGTTTCTTCTACATGGCTAATTATATTCTGGTCGTGCTGTTATTTGTCATATAAACTGATTTCTAAGATTGTGTAAAATTTAATATTTAACAGAGGAGATAGATGTTTAGCTTTACATACTGGCCTTCACATTGTTTTAATGACTTTATATGCTTTTGTGCATATTTTACATGATCATTGTTCCCTTTCAGGAACTTGAGCTGCGTCAAAAACTATGGGAACGCCTCCAGCTTTTTGCACTCTGAATCATGTGTCAAATCCGTCCAATCGGGGGTTGATACATCACAAACGGGGTGGCATCATGACCAGGAAGCTTAAAAACGTGTGCGCCGTGCTGCTCTGGTTAGCTTCATTCATTCAGCGACGCGCTCTGTGTTGCATATTGTCTGTCCAAATTGTTTGTCTTTCTAAGCGTTAGAGTGTGTGTTCCTCCCAGGAGGACTCTCTTTGAGGAGGGAGCCCACATAAGTGTTCCTCACGGTGCTGGTCCCGCTTCTGTTGAGGCAGAGCGGCCGCTGCACCCATGGGGTTCGCAAGTGAATCTAATGGAGGGAATTGAGACGGGCCAGTCCCTTTCTCATTCCTCACCCAGCAGATCCACCCTTTCCCTGGGTTTGGAAGCACGCGGTTTCTTCCCCCCGCTGTTCTCCAGGGCCCTCCGGAGGCCAGTCTGTTAACCCTGCCACCTCTGGTGCTTCAGGGCACAGCGGCCTCAATCAAGTATTTTGGCTCGCAACCTCTACGGAGGCTCGCAACCTCTACAGAGGTCCCTAGAGAGTCTAGATCGGATGTCTTCTGATGGTTATCCGTTACAGGGCACCGATTCCTTCATGAGGAGTATTTCAGAGGCCAGCCTTGAGAGGCTGGTACCCCTAAAGAATTTCCTGGCAGTGTGGAAGCTACTGCCAGGAGTATCTCAATGGGTCCTGTGTACTATAGAATACAGAATCCAGTTAATTTGTCACCCAATGGGTGGGGTTTTCCCTACTTTGGTGGGGCCTATGCAGGCTCTGGTGATGGAGCAAGAAGTAGATCCATCCAAGTAGGCCATCGAGGTGGTCCCTCCTCAGCTCAGGGAGTCTGGGCTGTACAGCCGCTACTTCATAGTGCCCAAGAGGGGTGGAGGGCTACATCACATTTTAGATCTAAGGCTCTTAAACCGCTTAGTCAAACAACTGAAGTTCAAGATGCTCACATTCTGCCCATGGTCTATGGGAAGGTCGGCATCTTACTTGGCACATCAATTGCCTAGAAATGCTACCAGTATTTCGGGCTCTAAAGCATTACCTCCCAGACCTGAGAGACCACCACGTGTTGGTGCGCACCGACAACACTACGGTGGTGGAAACTACTAGGCCTGATGGCAGCTGCATCCAATGGAATTCCTTTTGGCCTGCTGTGCATGAGGCCCCTACAGTGGTGGCTTGTAACCAAGGGCTTTTTTCCCCGAGGGGAAATCCATTTCACATTATCAAGTTCATGTGCCTTAAACATGTGGAGGAAACCTTTGTTCCTTTCTCAGGGCCCAGTACTGGGAGCTCTTTGTTGCCATGTAACACTTGTGACAGATGCATCCCTCACCGATTGGGGAGCGGTCATGAGTGATCACCCGGCCCGCAGTCTGTGTGGAGGTCGCCATTCTTACTGGGCACATCTGCTGCCTGGAAATTCTGGCAGCGTTTCTAGATTTGAAACATTTCCTCCCGGACCTCTCGTTGAAAGCAGTTCACATTCCTGGATGCAACTTGGGAGCAGACATCCTGTCCACACAGGGGCCGAGTATCCAGACGGGGATGTTGCAGTTATCTGGCCTTGGTGGGCAAGGAGCTCTTTAAAGACCTCCCATTGCTTTTTAGCCTCACTGTATCTGTAGACAACAGAACTAACTGTGTTGCCAAACAGCTTTTATGCACTCTGAATCACGTGTAAAATCCGTCTCTTGAGGGAGATGACTGCCCGCCTATGAGCGGGTTTCAATGCGATCGCTTCGCTTGCATCCTGCGCACAGTAGAACTAGGCTACAGAATTCAATTCTATCACCGTCCGGCTGGGTTCTCTCCACATTAGTGGATCCAGTGCAGGCTCTGGTTATGGAGCAAGAAGTACAAACTCTCCTTAGGGAAGGAGGCCAACGAGGTGGTCCCCCCTAGCAGAAAGAGTTAGGGCTCTATAGCCGTTACTTCATTGTTCCCAAGAAGGATGGAGGGTTGCGCCATTGAGCGCCATTGTGCCATTGGGCGCCATTGTGCACCCCTGCCCAGAGCTGAGGAGGGGGCACAACTCGTAGCCTCTGGTAACTTAACTGAGGTTGTTGAGACCATCCTCCATTCCAGAGCTCCCTCCATGAGGAAACTGTATGCCCTGAAGTGGAAACTCTTCACTTCTTGGTGCGGAGACTGCCAGCTGGACCCAAACTGCGCTCCCAGCACCGGGCCCTGAGTGAGGAACCAAGGTTTCTTCCATGTATCTAAGGCCCGAAGGCAGCGCTGCGTTACCTTGATTTTGCGGAAGGATTTCCTCTCGGGGAAAACCCCTTGGTTTTTAGCTACCACTGTAAGTGCTTTATGTGCAGCAGGCCGAATGGAATCACATTGGACGCAGCTGCCATGAGACCTAGCAGTTGTTAAACTGCTTCACAGTGAGTGACTGGCCTTCTTTGACTCTCGTGACTGCACTGAGGATCAAAACTACTCGAGCAGAAAACAGATGTGCCCGCATCGTGGTCGAATCCCAAACTACACCCAGATAAGTAGTTCTCTGCACTGGAGAAGCACACTTTTCTCTGTGTTCAATCTGAACCCCAACTGTTTCATGTGGTTTAGAACAACATCTCGATGCCGAACTACCACCCGCTCTGCGTAAGCTAATATCAACCAATCATTTATATAACTGAGTATGCGGATGCCCTGGTGTTGCAGGGGATCCAGCGTTGCATTCACAACTTTTTGTGAAAGTAAGGGGTGAGAGTGCTAGGCCCGAAAGGAAGAACCTAATATTGGTAAGCTTTGCCCCTGAAAGCAAACCTCAGGAACTTCCTGTGTTGAGAAAGGATGGGTATATGAAAATATGCATTTTCCAGATCTATTGTGACAAACCAGTCCTCAGACCTGATTTGGGACACGATCTGTTTCACAGTAAACATCTTGAACTTCAGTCTCATGACTGAGCGGTTCAGGAGATGCAGATCTAAAATAGGATGCAACTCTTCATCCTTCTTGGGAACAATAAAGTAACGGCTATAGAGCCCTAACTCTTTCACCTCGATGGCCTCCTTCCTCAGGAGAGTTTGTACTTCTTGCTCCATAACCAGAGCCTGTGTTGGATCCACTAATGTGGAGAGAACCCTGCCAAAAATAGGCGGACGGTGATAGAATTGAATTCTGTAGCACAGTTCTACTTTCTCGAGACTGGTCTCTGGCATTTTTGAAGTGAATAGACCGGTGCCCTGTAAAGGAAACCCTGCAGGGAACTTCTGGTTCAAACTCACCAGGAACCTCCGTAGAGGTAGCGCTTCCCCCATGCTTGCTGAACTTGGCAAACACTGGGGGCGCTGTTGTCTGAGACGGCTGTGTCCTGAAGCACCCGAAGTGGCAGGGTCAACAGCCTGGCCTCCAGAGGGCACTGGGGAGGTGCGGGCATCGTGTGATGAGATGTAAACCGCTGCTCCCCAGATGACTTGTAATTGTCAGAACCACTTGGTCAAAGCCCTCTTTGAAAAAAGAGGTCAAAGCCCTCTTCCTCAGATCCTGTGTTGGTTTTTTGGACTTCGACCCAGGGCACTGCGTCAACCGCACCCTTAAAAGGGGGAAAAATGGGACGCAATGCTCTGTTTTTATGAATCCCTGTAGGAGGAATTGGTACACGGCTGGGGCTGCTCCCGTCTAGCAGCCCCAGGAGAGTGAGGGTGGTGAGGGAGGAACTGCTGCCATAGACCTGCCAACCACACGGGAGGTCTTGGCGAATAGCGGTTCTAACACGTTCTCAAACGTGAGGCCCTCGCCCTCATCAATGCCTTTCAGCAGTTTGGCTTGGTATGCCTGTAACACTGCCATGGTCTGCAGAAAGGCACCAGCCTGCCCTGCTAACCTTGTCCCCCCTGCCCCCCAGCGCTGCTTTAGGCAAAGCAGAGCCGGAGCCTTAAGGGCAATGCAACATCAGGAAACAGATAGCAGTCACCTCCCTCAAGAGGCTTTGCTCCCAAACGCATAACCCGCGTGTATCCCACCCAAAGATAGTCTTTCTATCGCGGGTGAGGAAAAACACACGGTCTAAAAAGTTGAGTGTTATGCTCTACCCCCTTTGTCTTTTCTTTAGCTTTAGGCATATTTAAATATCCTACTTTCAAAAGACAGACAAACAATAAAAAGACAGACAATTTCACATGGAGCGTTTCGCTGAATGACAGAAGCAGCCGTTGGCTCAGCGCATGTGCTTTTAAGCTTCCTGGTCATGATGTCACCCTGTCTGTGATGTATCGGCCCCTGATTGGACGGATTTTACATGTGATTCAGAGTGCATAAAAGCTGGAGGCGTTCCCAAAGTGTTTCGACGCAGCTTGAGTTCCTGAAAGGGAACATTTGACAACCCAGCGCTGGGTAAACATTGGACAGAACACATGAGTTAAAGTTACCCAGCAAGTTGGGTTACATATATTTTAACCCTGTAAACTAGGCTGTTCAAAACACCCAAAATGTAGTACTAAAAATCTAACAACTTTTGGTACCGAGAATGTTCTTTTTTGGTTCACAAAAATAACCAAGAGGGAATGTTAGAGGAGAGTTCTGTGTTGGCTGGGTTCTTGCTGGGTTATTTTAATAAATTCTCCCATGCCTTATTGTAAATTAGGGCAACCATGGTTTACCAAATATTGAAGATGGAATAAATGAAATAAAATGGTAAACGAGAACAGCTTTATTGAGTATTCGTCTGTACAAAAATAAAGCATGTGAGCACAGAGAGTAAAAGAGAAGTGAAACAATCATTAAGTGTCGACACTACACAGAATAAAACTATAATGCAGTGATGTAATGGATTTCCATTTTTCTCACGCTGTCTGTCGAATTGCACTAGCACACACTAGCGTCAAAAGCCCGCTCCTCTGTCTCTTCTGAGCTGGAAGATGAACTCATGCTAGCAGCTTCAAATGACGATCTGACTGCTGGCAGCCAGACGGGTGCTGAGGCAGACCAGCTTCCTCTTTCTGCTACATGGTTGAGGTTGTTACTTGTGCTGTCGAGAAGCTGAGCCTTGAGTGGCCAGATAAACTACAGCACATTAAAACATCTAAGTTGAATGATATGTTCCTATCATGCAATAGACAACAGCCTTCCCGTCGTAATCTTCAGTTTTTTCCCGATCGTCATGCTGAGGTGGTGAAGTCATGGAAGAAGCAGGGAGCTCCTCACCCAACCCCCCCACCCTCCGTCCTCCTTGTTTCAATGGCATTCTTTAAACTGTGGTACTAGGAGAGCAGCATTTAGTGTTGGTCTGGAAACTAAAGACTCTCTTGGTGAAAGGGGCCATATAAGATACAATATACGTATATATACCTGTATATATATATATATTAGTAATAGTTATAAAATCACAATTCTCAATTATTCACAATATTTATACCAGTATCAGGTTAGTATTGAGAGTTAAGTGTATTGTGCCTTGAACAGTACTCAACATGTATCCTTAACTTCTCCCATTTCTTCTGGATTTTCCTGCTGTTTGTTCTAAAGTTTGTCCAAGAAGGATGCTGGCAATTTGCACTGTCCAGGACAACAACTGCTGGCTGTCTTGGGTAATTTAAGGAATTGCTCTGGTCTCTCTTCCTTGCTCCCACTCTTTGTGACCCTCTAACATTGCAAACACCTCTGTGTTGGTAAGTGGACACTGATTCGGTACACAACTGAATGCATTTTGAACTGTCAAACAGCTCTACTTCTTCAAGCAGAACATCATAGGTCTCGCTCTGTAGCCTCTGGCTGACTAAGCCATCACCTTAAAGGGATAGTTCACCCAAAAATGAAAATTAGCAGTTAATTTACTCAGGGTAACCAAGGTGTAAGTGACATTTTTTCTTCAGTAGAAGAGTAAAGATTTTGCCCAGTGCTCACAGGCTTTTTTCACTACTCGAAGGTGATTGGGTTTTCCAAGAAAGACCCATACATCAGTACGTTCAGGGAACAAAGATTACATGTATGTAACCTAGACGTTGTAGTTTATTTTTTATGTACTAGGATTTACAGACCTAACCAGCTGACAGAAGATTTTTCTGCTCTATACTCCCACCTCCTGCCCAGTTCCTCAGGTTCATTTGTCCTCACTGGTTCTGTCCAGGTCCTTGGTTTCCTCAGCCCATCTCCTTGGCTCCTTCAACTCTAGTTAGTTCCCTGGCTTGGCCTTCTCATTGGAGTCCACTGCCTCAGCAGGTGTCTCGCAGCTTCTCAGCTCCATCCGGCTAGTTATATCCTCCAGCTCTTTAGCTTCATGTTGCGCTCTTTCAACAACAGTTAGGACCTTTACAGTAAATTTCCCAGCTACACGCCAGGCCTATGACTCCATCTCACTCTTTCTGATCCACGTTTGCTCTGCCATACCTAAGCTCCACTGTGGTGTATTATCCTGTACTATCCTATTACTCTGACTGCCCTCCACTCCACCTACTCCCTCTATCTGTTCCACCTTGTTGTTTCCCTCTGCGGTTCCCAGTCCCTTGCCTACTCCTTGCTCTCCTCCATAACCTCTTCCCTTCAGTTTTTTTGGGCCCATTTTCACCATCAGATTACTAATTAAGTTGTTCCAATCTTTCATGAAGAGATTTGGTTGCACACTTTCATTTGGAACAATACTAAACAGCATTCTCTTCCTGCAGTGCCATTCAAGCGTGCAAAAATTCCATTTGTATTTTGGCCTGTGTGTCAAAGTTAGCAAGATAATATAAGACATTTTAAATATGCAGTGAGTAAGGTGTTGCTGGCTTTATTCCTTATCCCAGTAGTATCAGTTGTTTTGGATTCCATTGCCCTAGATACATGATGTTTGTTTACAACTGATCATGTTTTGTTCCTTTATGTCCACGTTTCTGTACACACACTCATAATGAACAGTCTTGGATTTAATCTTAGGGTAGTCTTGGATTTAAACTTGGGTAGCGAAGGCAGTCAGATTCCTCTTATCTGCTACTGATTCCAGTGATTCCAACTCAGTGCCCACCACAGAGCCAGCCTTCCTCACCAGCCTGTCCAGTCGATCAGCATCCCTCTTCCTGGTGTTGCCACTTCAGCATACTACAGCATAGAAAAGGATGCTGGCCATGACAGACAGGACATGACATGACAGACTGATAAAACATCAGTAGCAGTTTGCTGCAGATGTTGAAGACCCCAGTCTCCTCAGGAAATAGAGCTATCCCTGCCCTTTCCTGTAGAGTGCATCAGTATTGGCAGACCAGTCCAGTTTATTGTCAAGATGCAGACCCAGGTATTTGTATGTACTAACAGTCTCCACATTCTCCCCCTCAATAGAGACAGGCAGCACAGAGGGGGCAGACCTCCTGAAGTCCACCACCATTTCTTTGGTTTTGGTGGTGTTCAGCTGCAGACGGTTTGTCCTACACCATCTCACAAAGTCCTCCACCAGGTTCCTGTTCTCCTCCTCCGGTCCACCCTTAATACACCCCACAATAGCAGTGTTGTCAGAGAACTTCTGCATGTGGCATAAGTCGGAGTTGTAACTGAAGTCGGAAGTGTACAAGGTGAACAGTACAAGGGAGAGAACAGTTCCCTGTGGTGCTCCAGTACTGCTGCCAACAGTCTCAGAGGTGAGGTTTCCCAGTCGAACAAACTGGGGTCTTTCTGTGAGGTAGTCTGTGATCCAGATCACCAGGCATGGATCCACCCCCATCTACAGTAGTTTTTCCCTTAGCAGGAGAGGCTGGATGGTGTTAAAGGCACTGGAGAAATCAAAGAACATAATTCTCACAGCACTGCCTCCTTTGTCCAAGTGAGAGTACACCTTGTGCAGCAGGTAGAGAATAGCATCCTCCACGCCCACATTCTCCTGATCAGCGAACTGCAGAGGTGTGTAGAGTATCCAAAATCTGTACTTATGGAAATATTTACTCAAGTAAGAGTAAAAGTAACAATCTTAATAGTTACTTAAGTAAGAGTAGAAAGTATTCGATGAAAAAAACTACTCAAGTAGCTAGTACTTAGAGAGCTCTTACACACCTCTTCATAAAAGTTTTGTTCTGCTTTTATAAAACATAGGTTAAAGTACAAAAGCTCAGTCCTGTGATGGGCACATTAACGTCACATAATCAAAAATAAAAAAATGTCATCTGCATAAAATTTCAAGCACACCCAAATGTTTTTCTGACAATTAACTTTGTCTTTATTTTCACATTCACAATACAAACTTGTCAGCATCTGCATTTAAACAAGCTAACAGAGAACAAAAGAGCCAGTGTGTGTTAGGAGTGTGTTTGTTATGTTTGTGTATGAACTTGTTTATGTGTGTTTGTGCTTCAGTATGTGAATGTTTATATGGTCATATGTTCTTTCTTGAACAATCAGTTTTACAGAATTTTGCTGTTGAACTTCAGCAGTAATTGGCTCTCATAATTGGTATTTCCTCTAAAGCAACAGCAATTACATCGAATGTGTGTGATCCTGTCATTCATCAGCAAGCCAAGGCTGCTGAACATCTCTCTAAAGATGTGCTGTCTATCCAGTGACAGGTCACCCCCAAGTAACTGCGCTGCCTGGCTGACCAGCAGTCTGCAGTTGTAGCAACAACAGACTGCTGTTTTCTTGACTTAATTAGTTCTTCATAAACCTTCAGCTTGTTTGGGTGAATTATATATTCATATTAGGTTACATTATACATTATATTGGTTTTATTATACATTTTTTGAATCACCAATTGCTTGGTAATTATGTATCCACAGGCACTTTTTACAAATAGCAGTAAGTAAAAATAATAGGAAAAATAGGCTAATAAATAAATAAATAACAAACGTTTCTTTATATGTGATTAATGGTTAAACGGTGTGAATGCATAATGTGCTGTGCTAACCAGCTCTTCCTTTTAGGGGCAGCTCCTTTAACATTTATTTACTTTTTTCTTACATTTATACATTTCTTACATTTTATAAGTACATGCATTCTTTAGGTAGGAATAAAATAAAAACAATCCCGTTTTATACAATATGTTCTACACTTCTGTAACGGAAGCTCAGGAGACAAGGGATCCATCTGCAGCACTTTATTGGCAAAAGAGTAAACAAACAGGCAAGGATCAAAAACAGCAAACAGGGTACACACAGGATATCCAAAAACGTAATCAATGTCCAGGCAAGGGTTCAGGGCAGGCAGCAAACAATATAGTTATCCAGTAAACACAGCAAAAGTCAAAAAGGCAGGCAGCGAGTAATCCATAACGAGAGGCAGTCCAAGGTAATACACAAAACCAGGAAACCAGAAAACCAGAGAGATTGCTTGGAAACGTTAGCCGGGGCAAAAACAAGACTTCGCCCAGAGCAGCAGTAAAGGTGAGTTTATATTTGTTCTCTAATGAGCGTAATGGCCACCACCTGTGGCGGGGGCGTGGTCCCAGCATGGGGTTCTGGGTAGTGTAGTTAGTGACAACTTCATTGAGGTGTCGGTAAAAAAAAAACTTTTGTGAGGTGTCCGTATTTGTGTATAAATGCAAGACATCACAGTAAGTTGTTTAGTTTTAAAAATTTATTTAGTTTTGAAAATGGATATAACACATTTAGAATTAAAATTTGTTCATGAACATGTGTAGGGTTTACAAGATATGTGTCACTGATTGCACAAGAGCGCATATGAGGAAAAACATTCGGAGAGTGCATTATAATAAGATCAAAGTGCCCAAATTACCATTTATAGGGTTCAAATGGGCACAGCTTTGACGCTTACCGCTACGTGCTTTTTCAGGTTGGAGCTGTAATTCTTGTACGCTGCGATAACAGTTAGTTTTGGTGCACACAGCATGCATCGCATTACAAAACTATTCTTTTTGACATCTTGGAGACAAAACATAGACTGAACAAAACATAGACTGAACTTGAGGCCACAGGTGATCTGCCTCTGATCACCTGCACGTCTTCCTCTGCTTCAGCCATTATCTTTAAACTAAACGTGCACTAAACGTAAGCGGCAGATGCGGAGCAGACTCACGCGAAGCAGCCTTTCCAACGTCTTGCGAGACTTGCGAACAAGTCATGTAAACTAATTATTTAAAATATCTTATATGTATTACCATTTGACAGTAACGGAGGAACGCCACAAAATGTAGTGAAGTAAAAGTGAAGTTTTTTCACTAACAATTTACTTGAGTAAGAGTAAAAG
Source organism: Ambastaia sidthimunki (assembly GCA_036877625.1). Lineage (NCBI taxonomy): Eukaryota > Metazoa > Chordata > Actinopteri > Cypriniformes > Botiidae > Ambastaia > Ambastaia sidthimunki. The sequence goes on along the minus strand of JAZGTK010001568.1, from coordinate 27,246 downwards.
TACACATCTTTAAATATACTCTAAAAGTACAAGTTATCCAAAAAATGTACTCAAGTAAGTGTAACAAAGTAAATGTAATTCGTTACTACCCACCTCTGGCGAACTGTAGTGGGCCGAGTGCAAGGCCTGGGGTCGAGTGCAATGCCTGGGGTCTGAGGAGATGGAGCAGGAGCCGTTCAAGGGTCTTCATTATGTGTGAGGTGAGGGCAACAGGCCTGAAGTCATTCAGTTCCTTAGGGTGTGCCTTCTTAGGAACTGGTATTAAACTCTCCACAGTCTCAGGCTCAGATTGAAGATGTGTTGGAGTGGCTCCCCCAGTTCCAGAGCACAGGCCTTAAGCATTCTGGCACACACTCCGTCTGGGCCAGCCGCTTTGTTTAAGCCTCGTTTAAGCCTTTGATTAAGCTTCGTTTGAAATAGCGTCAGCTTTAACTTAAGGCTGAAGCCATTCCACTAACACATTTCAGCCCCGCTTCATCAGCGTTAACTCCAGCCAGGCTTATCAAATCTTGCCTTAGGCGCCCGCATGGGGTACATAAGAAGCCCAGAATATGTGATTGTCGAAAACGCAATCATGTCGAAAAAGAACAGCAAAGGAAGGGCTGATTTTTTCAACAGCACTGAGCAAAAGTTCCTTTTGAAATTATACGAAGACTACAGAAGCAGTATTACAAGAAAGGGTAATACTGCTGCTATTTCCAAGGCAAGAGAGATAGCGTGGCAGAAGATTTCTGACCACTTAAATGGGTAAGTTAACTTGTATATAAAAGTTTAATACTGTATGTTGATCATTGTAAGCACGACTTGTCAGTAGCGGAGAGGAATTGTCACCATTTACGACGTGGGAGACCCGCGTTCGAGATTCAATACATGCACTTAACTATTTAGCAGAAGTCCAAATATGTAGAGAAGTCTTGTCAGTTTTACAGAATTTTAATTTTTAATGTGTAAAGTACTTGCACCAGGTAATATGCCAAATTGTGTTATCTTGTTTTTGAACAGGAGTGGCATCAATAATGTAAAAAGAACTGCTGTGCAGGTGAAGACAAAGCATAAAAACATTCTGCAGAGTGGTAAGTAGGCTAATATTAGCATTCAGTGAAATTAGTAATGTAGTTCAAATGGTATCTTAATTTTAAAATTAATTGTAGCTACAAAAAAGCTGACTGATGCTAAAATCTTACACCGGCAGAGGAGTTGGCACTAGCCCTGAACCGGGGGCCGCCCACTGGTGAAGGAGATTGAAGGAGGGACCTCATCAGAGTGCTCGAGAACAGTATATTCAAGGTATTGTCTAGGCTACTGCTAGCCTCAACTGTGATCCAGGCATTTATTTTTAATGGTATGCTCCTCAGCAGTCCTCCAACAGTGCCTTGCTTGACCCTCCTCAGCAGTCCCCCAGCAGTGCCTTGCCTGACCCTCGTGTGAGTATTTATTGAACAAGAAACAGTAGTTGGTTATTTCTGGTTGTCTGTCAATTTTAAAAGTTTCACCACGGTGTCTGCAGGAAGTGGGCAAAATTAGGGACTTTGATTAAGAGACGTTTCTGCTGCAAATAGCCCTCAGGTGTGTGTGTGTCTGTGTCAGTCTTCAAAATCTATTTTTTTCTTCCCTTCAGAATGTGCCACTGGCTGCTTCCAGCAGAGATGAAGTGAGTTGCTACTTTCATGTTTGTACATTCGGACACCATAATCTGCAACTCTTGATCTGCAACTCTTGATATGCAAGAAGCACCTCCTGCTGAAGATGGAGTACCACAAGTTAAAGATGAAGTTCCAACTGGAGATCAAAAAACTACAGAGAGATGCAAGTTCAAAATGAGACAAGCACACTATTTTTTTTTGTTGAGGGAATTTAATAAGTCTTTATCCATTTTCACAGCTTGAAGATTAATTAAAAAAAAATGAACTCTTCCTCCCTTTGTTTTGAACCCTTACAAACCAATGGTGACATTGTGGTGTCTAAAAAGGCTTAACTAAAAGTGTCTCTGTACACATCTCGTACATTTTCTCCATTTGCAGCCTCAAGGGCTGGGTCAACCTGTTCCCAGGGGTCGTCCATTTCCAGTGGGGGCAATTGTTCCTTGCGTAAACTAGCAATGTCAAACATCACAGCAACACAAATATCACAGGCCCCGTCTGGAGCCACCCGTAGACTTTTTAGGCACTGAAAAGTAGACTTCAGTTGCCCAAAGCTCATCTCTATTCGGGCTCTGGTTTAAAATTAATATTAACTTTGGATAAAACACGCATTTTAAGACAGGGAGATGATGATTTACACGCGCTTCATTGCGGCTGTGTTGAGTCGGCAGACGCGCTCTATCCGCTCACGCTATAGAGAGCAAAACAACATTTAATGTTTGAATTTCTGGATTAAAATAATATAATTTGGAAGCCGATACTATCTTCACAAGCAGCTCATTATGAATCAGAATATTAGAGCGCGTCACAGTCTTGTGAGAATAATAAGTAAGATCAGTGAGAGCAGATGAGCTGCAGGATCAGTGACAGTCAGAGATGCCGGTGCAGCTGTTTGTGGAATTACATTATCAAATAAAGACAGACTGTTTGAACCGGTGATTTCTTTCTTTGCGTCTGTTGATGCATTTCATAATTTGATCTGAAATGAAGCAAATACATTTGTGCGGGAATTGTGCGGCAATTATAAACTTGCGGGAAAGGTTTAAATCCTGCGCCGCAATCCTGTGCCAAAATTCAAGCACTGCTATCTTATATGGGTCATTTGAGTATTTACTTATTCAGCTATTTTAAGTGAAAGGAAGGGATGAAGGCAAATTTCACGTTTGCTGCTTTTTTTTAAAGCAATAAATGAAATATTTCCAAGTCAGTGAGTAATCGTGTTAAATAATCGTGATTTCGATAATGACCAAAATAATTGCGATTATTTTTTTTCCCATAATTGAGCAGCCCTACAAACACTTTAATTTCAATTATCAAGTAATATTTAATTATCTGTAATGTTAAGAGATCTTTTATATGGCATGCATAGCTCTGGGGTCAAAAAGTTCTCAGAATATAATATAATTCTATATTATTATTCTATATACTGTATGTGTTTTTAAAAGAAAATAAAGGTGAAGGTTATAAAGGCTGTTGTTGAATGCAAAACTTCTCAGTCAAAAAAACACTTGAAAGAGATCAAACCTCAGCCAGGTAGGAAAAAAGTAACGCAAAAATAACGTAACGCATTACTTTCCATAAAAAGTAACTAAGTAATGCAATTTGTCACTTTTTGGGGGGAGTAACTCAATATTGTAACGCATTACTTTTTAAAGTAACTTTCCCCAACACTGACAATGATATGAATATTTGTAGGCTAAACGGCATTACACATACGTGTAATGTGTGACAAATGTAAGCTATTGGCTATTTGGGGAAAATATAAGAATTATTGCCGCAACAGTGTTTCCCCTTATTGATATAAAAGAACCATGGCCACCTTTAAGATTCAAACCCGGGATGCCCGGATGACACGCAAAGGGTATGACCACTCTGCCAATAGCAACTTTGCACTTCCTATGAAACAATTCTCATATTTCAAGACACTATCATGACAACACTTTTTTTTTTTTACTTTTAATCATTGGAAATTCGACAAAACTAACCAAGAATGTGATGTAAATTCATTTTTGCTGATGTTGTCACCTTTGTTTTTGGACAACACGAATAACCAAGCGGGAAGTGTGAGGAACTGTTTGTTTGAGACTCTGTTTACTACAGGTACATTTTCTTTGTAACACCGATTTATTAAGCCTGATAGTTAACCTGCCACAGAGCAGGTTAGTTTAGAAGCATATGTTACCTCGTTAACTCAGCTGGGATTCCTGTTAGCGAGAGTAATGGAACCAAATTCTTGCTAAAACTAGCGAGGCTTTTCGAAGTTAGCCAGGATTTGCATTTAGCGGGCTTGATGAAATACCTCCCACGTCTTAAAGTGATTGTCTGCACTGAGACTCCCTTTGTATCATCCTGTCCACAGGGAATGATCACTTGGTTAAAAACACTGGACCTAAATTGAACTAGTCCTGAGCCACTGACTGACATGCTAGCCTCTGACTTTTCACTGCATTTACACACAGATACACAGGCACATACAAATCAACAACACTTTAGTTCTGAGAGGGAAAAAGCTTTTGTGAATAAAAGGCTTGTGCCAGTGAGGTTGTAAATTCACAGGTTCAACAGTCCACCAGATGTCAGTGTAATACCAAAACTCCAAGTTGCAGTCAGTCAGTTGCTGCTGCATTGCCACCCCAGGAAAGCATTTTTTAAACAATTCAATAATTCATATTAATATTAATATTAATATAATTAATATCTAATAACTCAGTGACTTGTTGTCAATTATTCTTTACGTAATATTTTTTTTTTCTATTGTTTTATTGTATTGTTTAAAACACTGTTCTTGAATAACATAGCCAGTGTAGGTAGCACAGATGTAATATCTTTCTCCTGCTTAAATACATAACATTGCACATGTGACATCTGTAACACAGTTGGTATGTACAATAATGTATAGCATTGGTACTAATGTTACTAATTTGATACTAACCTAAAGCCCAGAACACACCAAGCCAACTGTCGGCAGTTTTTAAGCATTGGCTGATTTAGTTTTTTCATTTGTTATTTCAATACACAGATATTTTAAAAAGACTGACACAAGGCAAGTGAATTAGTCTGAGTGAGATTTGTGTCATACAGTACTGGTAAGCAAGCACTGATTTGTTTGTTTTGTTTTGCAATAGTCACTAGTTCTTCTAGTTTCCCGTTTTAAGTAACAAATATAGACCAACTGCTGGTAAGGAAAGTTATATCCTCTCACACAGGCGCAAAATGGATGTGCTGTATTCTGGGCTTAATATTTTAACAATATCTTGTCTCTCCTCTAATCAATATGTTTTTGCCATATAATATTCATAAATATGTAAGGGAAGTGACATGCAGGCCGCCAGGTATGGTGACTCATACTCAGAATTTGTCTTCTGCATTTAACCTATCTAGAGTGGTGAGTTGTGAACACATACCCGGGGCATTCTATAATCTTTGAAAGTCTTTTGTAGAATGTAAATCTCAAGTGTAGAAAGTTTATAGTGTAAAAGCTTAAATGTATTCACTATGTTTATATGTTTTATATGTTATAGTTTTAAGTACCCTTTTTGTCTCTCACTAGGCATTGTGTCAATGTAGTGACAGGGATTTGATCTTGGGAGACCAAGACCATTTTCTTATCAGAAAGCAGCAGTTAGAATTGGATTTAAAAATAACACTCCAGTTGAAATTGGTGAGTAGGATTTACATGCTAATCCCTGCCCTGGTCATCTGCGTATTTAAAAGGAGATGGCATGCATCACTTATTTAGATTTGTTTTACGAAGCCAATGCTTATATACTCTTCACCTACTTCTCTTTGCTCCACTCTGCTGGCACACTGTTGCATTCTACAATATGGTCTCCCTCTTTTTAAATTTTCCTTTAAAGAGCAGCACTCACGGATAGTGTCTTTTTAAAGAAGTGTCTTTCTGTGTGAAAGAATGACTTTCATTTATGAATGTGATCAGTGCCTCTTTCCTTCTGTATCGGCCACAGTGTCTGTCTCAGATGTGTGGGGTGCTCCTATGCTGAGACAGCGTTTGTGAAGCTTGCATTGTCTTTCTGAAAAATGCCCATTGTGGCGTTGCGGTCGCAGATCTTCTTCTTTTTGAAGTAAGAGCCACTTTGGATGCTCTCTGTACTCTCCTTATGCTGCATAAGTGTGTAAGGATGTGAATGGAAGCACCAAAGATGATTTGAAAACCGCAGTGGAAACATTTCTGCTTTCAGGTGTGGTGGTTTGAGATTAGGTTGATGCTAAGATGACAGCCGTGCTTTCCTGGGCAGCTGTGAATGTTGGGTTGGGATGGAATCTTCCACCCTCCCTGGAATGCTTACAGCTTATGATTAATACTGGGGCTTGGGTTGCAACCCTCGTCGCACCCTGCCCTGTTGCCTTTTCTCCCAGGAATGCACGATAACTTTACAACCCTCCCTAGACAACCCTTTCTACCTATTTATAGTGGTGGTGAAGGGTGATGAAGGGGTTCATAGAGGCTCCTCCAATTGGGCGGTCTGCCCACAGGGTGCTGTTTCCTAGAGGGCACTCAAAACCTATATCCATGGCTTGTAAGTCACTTCTCGCTTAGAGTGAAGGCAAGTCAAGACACTAGGAAGAAGGACAAAGATAGTTCTGACAAAGCACAGATGCAGGAACTGTGCATATTGACCGACTTTGCCTCTCTCAGACATCATAGGCCATGGCACACATGCTGGCCTGGACAATGCCCACCCTGATGGTCCAAGATCGCCATCTGTGGCTGAACTTTGCTGAGATGCAGAGAGCCTCATTTGATGCTCCCATCTCACAAGGCGGCCTCTTGGCAACACGTTGAGAAGTTGCTAAGGAGGGTTGCAGTTTTTGATGGGGGGCAAAGAGAGGCATTTTCCATGGCGTTACCTTACTTCCCTGTACATGCCGGCAAAGAGCCAAGCCCCATTTGCTCATCACCAAGGCCTTGGGCAAGGCCCTGTGGATTTGACATATGCTGCTAGCTCAGACCTTGACTTTTTTTGAAGGTCCACCCACAGGAGAATTGTGCTAGCTGCTCGGCTATGCAATTCAGTTCACTAGGCCGTGTCCATGTTCAGTGGCACCTCTTGTACCTCAATTTAGGTAGTTATGCAGCTATCCTGTAAGCAAATATTGATGTCCTTATGATGGTTGTGATGGAGCCTGTCCCATGTCCTACTTCATATTGAGTTATGCCTATTCGTGGATCTATATGCTCTGAATTAGGCCCCCCCGCAGGTTCCCATTCAAGATGTTTGCATTTAATGGAGACACTAGCAGAGGTCTACATGTGGTCTACATCCACACAATGTCTCATTCTCTCCAACAAAGAATGTAGGTTACAAATGTAACCAAGACGCTAATGTGCGTTAAAGCTGTATATTGGCTGGCAAAGGTAAACAAAGGCGTAATTTACTGTCTGTCCTCCTGATGGCAGTCTGCCCTTATTTTTCTGTTCCTCTCCCAATTTCAACATCAGAGATTACTTGTATTATTTGTTGCGCACTCTAAAGACAGAGAGATGATCAGAGATGCATCATGTTCTATGTAAGTCTCTGCTTAATGGTCTGGTATTTAGTAATTTATGAGTTTAAACACTTGCCAAAATAAATCATGTGCAATTTACATATTTGTTCATAATTTTCTGTTCTTATGCTACCTTCATTTTATTACACAAGGTAGAAGTAAAGGCAATAGAAAAAGAAACAAACTGCACTTTTAATAAGAAGTTTCAGTTTCATAGGGTTAATGTTGATTAACTTGATTTTTAGTAATAAGGGGAAAAGACACAAAGATAGAAAATTAAGCTACAGCATACCACTATGATGTCTCACTTTATTTGTATTACTCAATAAAAAAAATAATTTTAAAAATGAGAAAAAGGAAAAAAACAAATATCATATTATTAAATATATAACATGTCAACACACCCAGAGTTTAGGCTTTAAAATAATAAACATTTAAATATATTTTTAGACATTAATTTATTTATTTTTACTGTATTTGTAAGACATTTGTAAATGTTTGGATGTTTGAATGAAACAGATCATCTTGTATTTTGATATTCTTTCATTGCAGGTAAATAAACTGACCAGTGATCTGAAATTTGACATTTACATGATGATTCATGTACATGAGGTATATGTGATGAAAATTCACTTTTACGTATGATAGAGTAATAATGTGTGTTTCTCTGTGTGTGTGTGTGTGCCCTGAGCGTCTCTACCCCTGCTGGCCCCCTCACTCAACACTCACCTAATTCTGTCACACAGATTTGACACTGTGTCATTCTCTTACTGCGTCTAAATGCCATATAATGCACAATGAATATAATGCACAATTTTGCACAATTTTGTCTTCACCACCACACTCCCTTTCTCTGTTTCTCTATCAATTCAAATAAATGTATTTTTCTTTGCACATTAATTATCAGGATGGATGAGTATGTCTTTTTAAAAGCATGCATACACACACAGACACTATCACACACACACACACACACACACACACACACACATGAAATAGCTATCTTTGTTAATGTCTTTGTTAATTATTTAACAATTCAATTTGTTTACTACTGTATCAGTGATGTGTATGTGAAACCAAGACAGTGAACAGTTATTTGGGATTTAGAAGCTGATCAGTTTAATCGTGACTAAACTCTCAGTAAACAGCAGCAGTATGATTTTACAGAGGCTTTGACAAACACTGTATGTGATTTGGAGTTTTAGATTTTATCAGTGGTTTGCAAAAAGGAAACTCTGCCAAAACAGGGCAGATAGTATTTTTATAGTATTTTTATTTAATACTATTGTTATTTGTATTCATTTTATGTTATATATTGTTCTTTATTTTTGGATTTAGATTTTACTTTATAATATCAATATTTAAATAATCAAATAAATGAATTAAATTTAGATTAATGTGACACTTTTTGTAGCACTTCTGGACTTGAGAGTTGACATGGGTAAATAATTTATTGGTTTTGTTATTATTTGACAGCAGTCACCACAGTGTGTCAACACATAACTACCTGTTGTTATTCATTGACAATTAAATTACTGCAAAACACATTTACAGTAATGATTTGTTAATATCTTTCCGATAAATGAAGGTGTGTGTCTGTTGAGTGTGTCTGATTGATGAACTAAAAAAAAACAGAAAGAGTATGTGATTCAGTCTCCTTATCTGACTATGGGCTATGCTGTCTGTGATTCTCTATGCTTCTTCTTCTTATTTTAGTTATCTCTTGTGTGTCTATTTATGTCTATCTCTTTTTTTCTCTCTTCTATCATTACACTATTACTTTTTACTCCCTACTCAATTTTTTTTTAAGTATTGTTTTCTTCTTTTCAGCATTTTACAGCTTTCCACTCTTCTAGCTCTTATTTTTCTTTACCAGCCCTTTACTTCACTCTTTATTGTATATGTTTCTTCTCTTTTTCCTTTATTTCTGCTTCTGCAATTTTGGGTTTTAATAACACATTAAACAGACAGATATTGACTGAAATATAGAGACAGCATGGTTGTCAGTCAATCTGTATAGGGTTGCTGACTTTGGGTTGTTGTTATTGTAGGCCTTTTGTGGCTGTGTGTTTTACAGTTATTTTATTATAGCAAAGAGGATTTAATCTACTTTTGCGTTTCACTTCTTGCCGGAACTAATAACACCTTATACCTTTGGTAAAAGGTCTAAATTAATAGCTTCACATATCACTATATTAGTTGGCCAGGTGTGTCCTTTATTATGTTATGTAATATAATTTATGACATAATCACCATCAGTTAACACAGGAGATGTTCGTGTCTGTATACATGTGTGTGTTGGTTGTGCACTGCTCAGTTAATGGGACCGAGCACACTTCAGAGCTGTGAATGTCATTGTGTTCTTTGTTGTTTAATTTATTCTGTGTTCAAAGCCAGAGGAGGTGGCCCAGCATTGGGTGCCATCTATTGATGTGATTACAGCGAGTCTGTCTCCTGCTGGGCCTGTCTGCTGAAGAGCTCCCACTCGCTCAACCTCTCCTTTGCTTTTTCTTCTCATGAAGGTTCTTGTGGATGATTTTCATACACACATTTTCATACACATGTTCTATGTGTGTCACACACACATAGGTGTCCTTATATGGACCATATATAAGAAAGGCTGGAGCTAGTCAGATGGGAAAGTTGTCATACGGATCTGGACAGAGTCTATTTTAATTGTTGCTGTTGCCATATATTCTAGTTTAAAACAATTTATGAAGTAAAATTTTTGTTGTGTCCTGTTGTAGTTTTCTTTTTTTATTTAAAGTACTTTAGGTACAAATATTTTATGTAGTCCCTCAATTGCATATATAATAATTATGCTTATAATGACCACACAAATTTCTGTACTATCTAATAAAACATATTTACAATTTGCAACCTGTGAGATTATTTTCCCAGTTCTTTACTTGACAATATGTCTTTTGTAAGAAGTAATTGCCTTAACAGGTATAATCATGGAAGTGGCACAGTGTGGAGTTTTCTCTTCTCTAATATCTCTTATTAAAGGGCAAATTTCTCCCAATAATGACTAACATGCCAATCGCCACAGATGTTTTTATTTGTCTTTTCTGTATAGGTCCGTTTCCATGTCTGTCGGGGGCTGTTATCATACTCAAACTCAGCTCAGCACCCTTGTTTGTTCTAGAATTAAGGCTCACGCACAGGGAGAGCAATCGTATAACTCAGCTCTAATAAACACATACAGAGACAGAGGTGTTTATCTGCTTCTATTTGGGTGACTGAATTGTTAACACCAAACACTAGATTCATGACTGAATATTGTCACTTCATATCCACAGAAGAATTTTATGTACAGTATATATATCGACTTTGGTATATTCCCACTGATAGTTAATTGTAAACTGAATAGGTAAATAATAATTTAAGTTTAGCCTTTATTTTAAAAAGGCAGTTTTATTATGGCTATTTACAAAATGTTGTGTTTTGGATATTATTGTACAGATAGTCATTAAGCACAATATACAATCTTAACACACTTTAATAGCATTATTGTTAAATGGAGTCGTAAGTGTCTCGTGTGTGGGGTTGGATTTCACAGGAAGCTGTGAGAGCTGGTTTCCACGTGTTAACCCAGCGTGTTTGCCACAGCACTGCCTGCCCGAGTCCCACGCAAACTGTTGACTGGAACTGACGGCCGGATTTGCGGACTCGCCCTGGCTCTCTGTGGGGTGGCCAGCCCGCTCAGAGGGGTGTTAGCAGACAGAGTAGAAAAGGAAATAGATTGTGAAGTGTTTGCTGAGAACCCCGTGGCTTTCTGTGTCTCTTCTAGTTAGCATTGCAAATGCAGGAGGCAGACAGAAGCTAATTGAAAAACAAGGCGAGAAAACAGATGATGATAGATAGATAGATAGATAGATAGATAGATAGATAGATAGATAGATAGATAGATAGATAGATAGATAGATAGATAGATAGATAGATAGATAGATAGATAGATAGATAGATAGATAGATAGATAGATAGATAGAATCTTAGATAGACAATAAACACACTACACAATACCAATATTAAGACAATATTTGTTAATTAAAATCTCATGGCTTAACAGGCTAGACAATAAATACACTAGGTATCTAGTGTAGCTATCTCACACGAAAGAAACAAACTGAGTCATTTGTAAGTTTGCTGAACAAACTGTTAGATGTTCTATAGGGGGTGACAGGGAAATAAGTTGGGTTTTAGCTTTATAGATTTATTCTGTTGGGTCTGTTTGCTAAGCTAACACTCTCAAACACTCAGACTCGCTCACAAACACAATGCATATACACACAAACATGTATATACTGTACAATATGCAATACACAAGTCAATATGCAATAGACTTTATATCTTTTTAATAAAGCTTTTATTTTTTACATATTCACCAATTTGTTCCGCCAAATCTTGATCAAAAACATATTTTTTATAAACGCATCCTGGATGCTGATTGGTCAATAGACATGCTGTATATGATAAAACCAAACTTCACCAAATTATAATTTTTATCATTATATCACCATAAAGACTCTGGTGGCAAGAGATAATTTAAATAATATTTATTTAAAGGTAATCAGTGTTACGTGCGCGTGGGTTTCCGGAGCGAGGGGCAAACACAACGTAGGTATCCAACTAAGAATGTTTAATACAAAATATCCAATTTGATACAGAGAACAATGAGGAAGCATATGAGGACCACAGAACACCCAACGCAACATCACAATAATAAACTAACGGAAACCGGACCATGAACACTAGACAGAAACCAACTTAAATAGCCAACTAATTAATCAAAGACAGGTGAAGGTGATTAAACATAACAAGAACAGGAAAACCAAAAAAGGGCATAAACATGGGGGAAACCAAAATGACAGTTCATGGGGGATGTAAAAATCAGCATATGATGGAAAATACATAATATGAATTTCCATTGAAATGAAATTCTTTGGCATAGGCCGCATCCATAGTTTGAATCCGAGGTTGTGGAATCTTGCAGTTCTTGTCTATTGAAGAAAGCAGGGACAGAGCCTTCACCCAAAGAACTAGAAAAGGAAAATTGATGCCCACCAGTTGAAGCATTTTTTAGAAGATGTTCCCTTAAAGTATACAGACAAAAGTAAAAAAAGAAGTATTTAATTAGACATGATAAAGTAATTGACTTATTTGGGTAAGTCAAATACAATAATTTACATTAAATTTATTAAACAGAGTGTTAGGCCATGTTAGGCTGTACTGTTAAATCAGTGGAAGAGGCCACTTTAGGCTATAGAGTGAAAGAGCCACATTAGGCAATGGAGCAAAAAAGTCCACAAAAGACATGGTGTAGGGTCACGTTGGGACCACAGAGCAAGATAAGCCTGTTATTTGGGCTCCAGATGATCTGTATGGACTGTAGAAGATGACCTGAAAGATGAAAGCCAAGTGACAAGAGGCAAGAGGAAGCTACTTGGGTTTTAGGACACTGGTCTTTAAATTGTAAGGAAGTCACATCTTAAAGAGGTGTGTGATCCAACCAGAGTTTGTCCTCTCAGAGGGAAATTTGACTTTCTTTGTCTTTCAACATGCTGTTCTGCATGGAATTTGATTGAATGTTGAGGTGGAAACCTTTAGAAGTTTTATAATGTTAAAATAAATGTCTGTTACATATGTAACCTCTGTATCTTAAGAAAGGGATTGAGACACTGTGTCTGGTTTGACGCTATGGGGAACGCATTACCAACTGCACCATACTGAAAGGAGACTTGCAGTGTGTGTCACTCCTTACCTCTAGGAGCAGCGGAGTACTACTCTACCCATGTCCTGCTCTAGGGAGGGCAGGGCACCCACCATAGCAAAATTAAGGGTACAACTCTGCACACAACCCAGAGGAGCAAAAGTTCAGAGGGGATATTGATAAACGTTGGTCCCAGCCACCAAGAACTAACATTCTTATTTTCCCACCCATCCTTAAGGGGAGCGGAGGAGTTTTCCAAGGGGTACTAATAACCATTTAAAAACGTTATCCTTTTCAATGAGCCCTGTGGGGAGAGAAGGATCCTCTATACACACGGTGCTACTACATACTTACCCTAGGGCCTGAAATCTGGGGGTAGCTAGTGGTTAACTAGCCACCACCACCTGAAACTACTGGCCCTTAATGGACTTCTGGGGGTGTGGGGGATGCCCTAGCATGAAGGACCTGCTCTATGCTCGACCCATGTCTCAGAAAGGTGAAGCTCTCGTGGGGGGAGGACACCCTCAAAGTGCTTATACGGCTAGGTAAGCTTCAGGTACCACTTTCCAGGGGAAGCCAAATAATGCCGACTCCAAAAACTCAAAACTAAGGTTCCAGACAGAAACTCAGCTCACCTAGACAGACAGACACCCAGACGAGAGCGAAGCTTCTATAGTGAGAAGACTTTACAATGTTTGCACTTAGCTCCCTTAAGAACTTCACTAAGGTTCTTCACCCCAGCAAACAACACAGAATTTGCGCATGTCCTCAGGTGTTAGAAACCTTTGACACAGAGGCACACATTTTCTGAAGTTATTTGCAGCTGGGTCCATTGGGTCTTTGACATGAACTGAACTGAAGGGGCAGTTGTGGTCTACTGGTTAATGAGTTGGGCTTGTAATCAGTAGATTGCTGGTTCCAGTGCTGATTCCAGTGCCGGCAGGTAGCAACTGAAGTGCTCTTGGGCAAGGCACCTAACCCCTGGGTGCTGCAGGGATAGCTGCCCACTGCTCCGTGTGTGTGTGTGTGCGCGCGTGCGTGCATGCGTGCGTGTGTGTGTTCATGCCCTGCAGTGTGTGTTCACTCCTCATAAAGGATGGGTTAAATGCAGAGGTCACATTTTGGTTATGGGTAACCATAACTGACAAAAACTTGTCACTTTTTTAACTGAAACTCCTAAAAACAAAAAAGCTGATGACACACTGCCCTAATATACTCGCACCTTATGTGCATCAAGCACTACCGTGGGCCAATTATATTGGTGTGATTAGACATGAGATTCAGACACACCAGGTCACACCAGACGTCAAATCAGACACAGTGTTGAGTTCCCTTGAAAGGAACCACAGTTATCAAAATATAATGGACATTAATGTTTAGGAAATCAAAAATGCAACTTATGGATATTAAACATAGATACATGGGACCTTGATTAGCTGAAGAACTCTAAAACATTCATTTAAATATGCAAAGATTAATATTTGAGTAAAACATTAAACATGAAAGACATAAATTTGGGGGAAATTGGATACATGTATTTATATGCATATATTTCCTTTATGCATACGCAAGTAAATATATACACAAGTAAAAATGGTTCTCTTGTTTGTCTCAAACTAAATGAAGTGAGAGTGAATCTCTACATTTCTAGATGCTCTGCTATGCGTTGCTATGGTCACCAGAGGCCTGATGTTAATTGCAGTTTGGGGGTAGTTCTACAAATACTCCATAAGCATAGCTAGTTTGTGGTGTGAGGTATATGTAGTTATATTAACGAAATATAACCAGTTATTGTGTGTCTGATTTGTTTCAGGGACTACAAATGAAATGTTGTCTGTATAGGATAGATACAGATAAATCAAATTAAGATCTGAAATATGCACTTCCCTTTTTAAACTGGCAATGTCAGCCACATTTTAAAGAGCAGCAGGCTCGTTGGAAATATTTTAGATATTTCCCGCAGTGGGTCTGTGCTATATTCAGAATTTTTCTGATTGTTTAAAGGGGTCTTGTTATGCATTTTCACTTTTTCATCCTAAACAAAGAGGACATTGATGTGATGCTGTTCTGTCAGGCAAGGACTGTTTTATCTTCTCTGCAACTGAATGACCATGGGTGGAGCCAGCGATGTGATGATATAGGTATGCTCTGGGACATGCATCTACCTAGTGATGTCACATATCCAGCCATTTCTAAGTTGCTTTTTCCCCAAAAACGATTACATAAATGCTTTTGTTATTGATAAGAAGGACATTTTAAGCTATTGGAGAATCTTGCAGGATGTATTAATGAAACCAAGATCTCTTATAACAAATCAGTAGGTTTCACTGCTTAACATAAAGAAAAAAGAAAAGCAAACATCTTATAAATGTTTAAATCATTTATTTAAAACTAATATATTTTATAATACAAAAAAATTGTGTTCATTATGTGAATAAATTGTTGTTTGGTGCTTAAACATTCTCACAGAAGCATGCTTCAGTGTTCATTGGATGTAGTATTTAGGTAGTGTTTACCTCTGTAATACACACATCTGTGAACAGAGTTTTATGTGTTTGTTTTCTCTTTGATTCTGGCAGAAAGCTTTTGGTTTACTGCACTGCCATGTTAGTTTTCTAATGGCATATAGACCACAGGGATCTTTTGTTTGTGCACCCAAGGAAAACTGACAGAGGTGAAAAAGAAAGTAGGAAGGGTGAGAAAAAAGAGAATAAAAGAGTTAGTAGCAAAGCACTCATATGAGCAATTCCATCAGTAATGTCATAAAGGAACAGAGCACATAAAGTGTGTGGCTCCCCTGATGGTGCTATTGAACCCCTGTGTTCCTGTGTGGTGCAAAGTGTGTGTGTGTACTGTGATCTCTCCTGGAGATTCTGTTTCATGTCTCAGATTAGTTTGAACTGAGGGCTGCAGTATGAGATAGATGAGCTTGGCTGAGCTTTTGCAGACACTAGCACAAGCGGCTGTGATAATCTTTGTGGTACCTGGATTAAAACATATGAACCTAAGATTACTCACCAAACCTTTGTCATTTAGATTGGGTGAAAATAAAGAACTTGAGTAAATAAATAAATATAAATCATCTGGTCCTGTTAACAGTGTTTTAAGATAACACTGGTGTGGAATAAAATGAACATTGTCCTAAAATATTCTGACAATGTTTCACTGCTGCTGCTGAATCTAGAGCTGTAAAAGTGTAAGTGAGGCGACACGCAGGTGTGTTTGAAGAATCCAGTTGCAGGAGTTTATTAGTAAATCCAAAAACACAAGGCAGAGACAAAACGAGGAAACAGGCAATGGTCAGGGCAGGCAGCAAACAAATGGTTAACAAGAAGCAGGCAAGGTCAAAACACAAAGCAGATCAAAAACCAGTCAAACAATCCAAAAAGGGGTAATCCAAGAAATGTGAAACATAAGCCAAACAGGAACAGGAAGCAGAGGGAGCAAACAGTCAGTGTTCTGGTGAGGGCTCCCTTTGCTGGCGGGGAGGAACAGGGCGTATCATAACAGAACCCCCCCCCCCCTACGAGCACCTTCTGGCGCTCTATGAGGACGTCCGGGGGAGGTTTTGGTGGGGGTGGGCCTCCTAGGAAGAGGACAAACAGAGTCCATGGACGAGACAGGAGGAGTCTGGGACCTGAGGAGTCGGGCAAGACCCAGGCCACAGCCATGCTGGTGGTCCACAGCGGAGCTGACAGAGGGAGGAGCCATGGAAGAAGGGCTGAGCAGGTGGACCTGGGGCCTGAGGCAGAGACTCGACAATCCCAGGTGACAACGAGAACCCGGCGGGCCAAGGCGGAGCAGATGTCACCGGCGACCGAGGTGAAGGCAGGGATCTGGAAGGACGCGGTGGAGCCGGTGTGACAGAGGACCGGGGCGAGTCCAGAGGGATGGAGGAGTCTGACCGAGCCGGTGGGATGGAGTGACAAGGCGTAGCCGGAGGAGTGTAATCTAGAGGCGAGGGATGGTCGACGACAGACAGAGGCGAGGCTAGAGGGACGATGGAGCCAGATGGAACTAGTGGACTGACGGGACAGGGTGGAGACGAGGGAGCTAGGTGGCATGGTGGAGCTGCAGGGTCAGAGGGTCGAGGCGGAGTCCAGGATTCGGAGAATGAGGGCAAGGACGAGGGATCCTTCAGCCATGGCACCGATGGTAGCTGGCAGCCCTGCAGCTCAGCCACTGCACAGATGGGGGGCTGAGGGTGAGCGGAGGGACTTTCGGCTGACAGCGGTGGTGTGGCTGCTACAGCATGGCAGGTTTTTTTTTTTTAGACAAGAGTGACTATTTAAAAAACTATTTAACCAAGCTTCCATCACCTGCCAACTATATTTCCTAAAGCATCCCTGTCTTCTTATATTCTAGAGGGTCAGGTGGCTGGAGCACTTCCAGGATTACAACTTCAAAATTCAACACATGGCTGGCTAACAGCATGAAATGCTAAAACTCTTTTGTGAGGTGGTTGACTGCTATTACTGTCAATGGCTGGAGGAATAGAATTAAGTAGCAAGAGATGATGGTGTGGCAGGTTGACAGAGAGGATGGCAACTTGGTAAACCTGGATAAGGGCAACATGAGTTGCAGCACCTATAGGAGGAGAACCCTTCTCTGATGAGACTACGTGAATTGCTGGTGGTCGGGCAGTGACCAAAGTAGCAGGAGGTGACAGCATTCAAACTTAAGGTCATGCTTACCCTTTATGATGCTCTGCTGTACCATCAGTGGAAAGCAGTAGGTGGGGAGACTTCTTATCTGCAGCTGTGAATTTTTAAGTTGGTCCTATCTCTTCCTAGGCCATGATTTTGAGGAGCAGTAGATTTAGTGTTTGCCAATGCAATGTTCAATGGTTATTAAGAAAGTTAGTACAGAATTATGCTAAATGAACATGATGAACATGTGGGCTAGATAATTCAAATGATATTTGAAATCAGTTTACACTGTCTTATTACTATTGTGTTACTATTTAGCTGTACTACTAGCATCAGTAATACAAAAAATAATGTCTTTATAATGAACACTGTAATGCACAGTGATAGCATTTGGCTGCATTATACTGCCTCAGCATTTTGGTGGTGTGACTGCACAGACATCTGCATTCTTGGCGTGTGTAGTTATCTACTCGGAGCAGCAGGCCATAAGAGACTAAATTTATCACACAGTCTATTTACTTTGACTCAAGCTCACACACTCCCTCAACAAGAATGCTGTTTAATCGTTCACACTCTCTGAGACTTGGGTAGGTCCTAAAAACAATGTACTTAATAAACCACACACTGCTGTGTTAGAAAATAAATTATATATTAATGTGGCAAGTTGCTATCTAGGTTTGCAACTTAAACTACTGTTACACTACTATACTATATTATCTGTCAGAAGAATTGTTTATTCTTAATTTTTTGTGTTTTTTATTAATTATTTATTTATAAACATAACTATTGAATAGTCATGTCTTAATCATATTACTGTTTATGCCATACAGTAAACTCATTAAAACTATGAAATAACACAAATGTAACTTTTGGTATTATGTTGTAGCTAAATAAAATAAATGAAACTATTTAATCATATTCAATGTAGTCACCCTTTGCCTAGAATTTAAAAAAATGTAAAATATTTTCTTGACATTTTATCACCTTGATATTTCTTGAGAAATCACCCTGAGAAGTATTTTAAAGATAATTTTAAACATTTAAGCTTTTAACATTTATAAAATAAGCAACATTTCATTTAAGTGTTTCCAAACATTTTACTGGTAGTGTACAGCTGTTGGTAGTGCTTAAACAGAGAAAACAGTGAGTTTGATCCCTTCTGTCCTGTTTGACAATGCCAGGGGTCTGACCAGAGTAAAAATCTCAGGTTAAACTGTTAAGGGAAAACACTAACCCTTTCACTGTGTTGATCCCAGCCACCCCAACATGACACTAACACTGATTGATTTTTCTTTCATCGCATGCAGTGTGTGTCTGTGTGTGTGTGTGTAAGGCCAGAGCAATTGAAAGCAATGTCTGGTACACTAAAAGGTTTAAAGGCAGTAAAACTGCCTACCTATGGGAAGGATACAAAATTTCCCTTGATCCATTTATCTTTCTTCCTTTTTTTCTTCCTTCCTCCTCCTATTATCAAGGTGCTAACCCTGAATGACTAACAGTGAATGACTCAAAGGAAACAGAGACAGACAGTGGAAGATAATGTGAAAGCTCACTAATGGGCAACCAACAACACACAGGCTCATTTATAGCATCATGTCATCTATAGGGTTGAAATAAAAGTACTGGCGGCCTTCAGCACCATTCTCCTGTGCCATTATTGCTCTGGAATCTCCACATTTATTTGTGTTGACTGGTCCAGTCAGTGAGTTGACAGTCTCACAGGCCTCAGATCAGTCACAGCAATGATGTTCCCACTATGCCACAGCTTTGACAGGTCCCGCGTTCCCCTCTGCCTGTGCTGGCATGTTAGCCTGTGCAGCTAACACCGCATCATATCAAGTGAGCCAATCTAACATGATAACAGATCTGGCACCTCGCGGACATGGCCCGGTCTGTCGTTTGTAATTGTGTGACAGACAGAAGCTGGGAAAAGAGGGTTTTGCACGTTTCATGAAGTAAAAATTAGTGTCAGTCAAAGTTAAGTGGCTCTTTTCAGTAAAGAGGGGAGTTATGGAGTAAGACAGCTTTCCTCAGACTAGTTAAACTGGAAAGACATGTTCATTAGTGGAAGTGGCATTTTAATTCTGTCCACTCAATGGAAAAGGTATCCCATATAAATTTACAATTAAATGATCACTTTTTAAAGAGACTTTACTGCACAGGTTCAGGGTTCAGTGTTTGGTAGTTTGTCATTTATGAATCGCTTATGATCGTTTTAGATATATCGTTCTTGGAGAGGATCAATTTATTTTGAATATTGATATGGATATTTCAAAATTCTTTAAGAAAAAGGGTTTTTGAGGTATGCATACGGTACCTTTTAATGAATGCACTGTAAGTAGGGTCTCAGGCAACCTTTTATTTTTCAGTGTCTTTGTTATTCTTACTACATGCACAATAGTAATGACAGTTAATTATACATAATTAGATGCAACTCACTCTAAACCCTAATCCTAACCCTATAGTAAGTACATGTTGTTAATGTTCATGTAATGTTATTAATTAATATTACTCAGTACTTAAATGTACAATTACACTGTAACACGGACACTGTGTTACAGTGAATGTTTTGGAGAGAAGTTTTTAGTAAAGAGTATTTATTACTTGTCAGTTAGATTTGATATGATCTTGGATTGGATGAAAGTCCCATTAGCCATTGTCCAAGGCAAAGATTCAGTTACTGTATAAAACACTCAAGCAGCCATATAATTTAGTATCTACAATAAACATTGAAAACAAGAACACGCAGTATCTTATTAAAGTTTATATAGATTCTAAGGTGTTGTTGTCAAAGCAACACATTTTTATGCTTGGACAATCCCACGTTTAAATACACCTGCATGTGTTTTAAGGACATGTGTATTTGTGGGTGCATGGTAGGACTTGGATTCAGAATAGGAAAACACACACATTTCTTTATTATGCGTTAAAGTCAAAGCCTGCATGCAGGACCCCCTGGCAGCCAGAGCCCCTTAGATTAAGACATATATTGGATCCGTGATAGAGGGCAGAAAGTTCATTTTTGAAAATAAAACAATATTATTCATATTCTTTTTAAAATTCAGATTGCCATCTGAACTGTGGCTTGACAGCAATGTATTACATTTGCAGGGAGCTGCATGATCCCCTCCAGCATGCATCATTTCTCTCTATCTTTTATATTTGTAATAATAAATTATTGATTTTATAATCATGTTATTTAAATATGTCAAGGACACATTGCTGGCTGTATGAAGTCTGTTTAAAATGTAATCCTTTCCCAAAAGTTTTATACAAATTGCAAGTAAACCTAAGCGTATATCTGTCCCATGCAACTGTTTATGGTTGTTTGTGGGAGTATTCCAAAGAAACAGGAAGATAATATCAAAATACCCTTTTAATAACCAAAACCCAGTAACTCAGCAGACCAGGAGAACACAAAACACCATAATCAAAAGCCATAATCTAACAAGGACTGACAAAGAACTGAGCAAAACCAGGGAATATAAATACTGAGTAACTAAACTAGGGCAACGGTGGAGGAGCTAATGAAGAACTAATTAACAAGATAATGACTAAATTAACAAGAAGAACACAAGGAAACCAGAAACATATGGCAAAAGAACCTACATGTGACAGGTTCCCTATAGTGCTGTACTAGATAAATAAATAAATTAAATTGTTAATTAATTAATACAATATTAAAAAATAATCTAATTTCTGCATAAAATAATATACATAATGCATTCACCACAAATTTGACATGTTTTCCATGTCATATATTTTTAAAGAACCTACCATGCATGTAAGTGTTTTTAAAAGTACAGTTAATTTTAAAAAAAATTGCATACATTTGAATGTAACTACCAACTACTGAAGCAATAATCAATGTGCTTGATGTTTAATTTCAGAGCTTAGGGGATAAGAATATCAGTCAATAACATAAGTTTTGTTCTGTTCCTCACAGAAAGTTTTCAAAACTGAACAACCTTTAAAAGAACCTTATTTTACAGATTTAAGTTGGACAGGCTTGGAACAAGACAAGGGTGAATAAATAGTGACAGATTTTTCCTTTAAATGTTTAAATACCACCTATAGAGAAGATATCCAGAACATACACCCTCTGAAAATGGCAACAACATATTTTAATGCGTATGCTGAGCTCAAAGTACTTAGCATCATGTTATGACATTTTTCCATGCAATAGGCTAATTAAAAAATAAGACATATGCAGGCACTCTTTTGAAATATTTTCATAGTATTACGACACACACACACACACACACAAATGCAGTAATAATCCTTCCTTCTATCTTTCTCAGCACAACATATTCACGACCCCTTAATTGGTCTGTGCTTCTCCAACATGTTTGTAATAAAGTACACTGCCCGTGACTCTGTGTGTTGGCTGGTGGTGCCCAATTTACAGAAGTGGGATGGTGTGATAAGCGGCAGAGGAGTGTCGGCAAGGAGGCGAGGGCCATGAATCACAGCGTGCCAGGCTTGAGCTGGGTATAATTGAGTCCAACATCTCCCAGCTCTTTCACCATAATTAATGATAATCTGTAACAGAGGAATCTCAGATTCCAGTTCACAGAGCTATTTAATTAGACTCCAGTAATGAAAGTACAGCCACTACACAGAAGAATATGGCTGCCGCACGGAGCTATGATTAATGGCTTGTGCTGGAGAACACAAAAAGTGCTGCATGCTTAACTCACCAGATACCTCTCTCTCTCTCTCTTTCTTTTAGACTTACCAAATTGCATTAATTAACTTTCTTTTCATTTTAGTCTATATTTTCCAGTTTATATAGAATTTACGCCAGTCTCACTTTGGGATACTGGTGTCAAAAACTCTGTTTTTCACAAAAAGGTTAATTTTAAAGTGTTAGAAAGTAAGGATTTATATTCTTTTTTTTACTACTTCACTTTAGCACAGGGACCAATTCTCACTTTTAACAAGTTGCCTATTAGCTTGCATATTTACTAGCATTTTGACTGTTTATTAGTACTTATAAAGCACATAGTAATGCCTTGTTCTGCATGACCATACTGTACATCCTTTAATCATCCCATACCTACACCTGAACGCTACAACAACTATCTTTCTTAACTACAACTATCATATCTTAAATGTGTGTGATAAATTCAGTTTCCAACTCACTTATGAATGAATTTACTTGTGAACAATAATACTGTTATGTCTAGAATACAATAATGCTTTTTTGCTCTTATATCATTTACTCAAGTCATAAAACCCTATAAAGAGAGGAAAATGTGTGTTGCATTACGAATGAAATGCCTCACAGGCATAAATGTGTTTGTATTTCAATGCTGTGGCAGCTTTTGTGTTCATGATAAGTCTATTTTATGTGGTTAGTTCCTGTTTGTTAGAGTTTGTTCTGAGTTGTTAGAGGTGCTGGAAAGCTGACTGTAAAGCACTCTCCAGAAATGCACAAATGATGGATTTGGGACTGTGCCACAACCAAATAAGCTGTTGAGATGTAATAAATGGGTTTCTGTTTTTTTTTTTCTGTAGTGTAGATGACACATCATACAGTATGTAAGTCCAGGCTGTATTAAAGGTTTGTCATGCTGATGTTCTGGCAATACACCCACCATGTGTTCTTACCGCAGCCCACAATTCTCTCTTTTGGGACCAAATGACAAATGTCCCCACCGAGAAACAAAAGTTGCATGTTCTCAACAAAATGTTTTTTTCTTAAGTCTACAATATAAAACACAATCTGGCGACATGTTGAGGCATCATAAGGTACGAAATGCTACTGACTTTTGTTGCTTTGACAGGCTGAAAATTTCCTTCCAAAGTGAGGCGAAAATGGGAAGCACAGTGGAGCAAAGCAAGGTCTATGCAAACATGGTGCATTTCTGCAACCCTCATAAATCTATGACAAAACTCACGTTAAATGAGGGCAAATAAAGAGAGAGTATTCATGTGAAAGAAAATCCTGTCGCAGGGCCCTCAGTGAACAGAAATCTTGTTTAGTTCTTTAATTCTCCACTTTCTGACCTGAATCTGGCTGTCGCTGCACATGAAAGAAATTACAACGGCCTCCGTCAGCTTGCCTGCTGTCTTCTTGCTCGGCAGCATTTGTCATTGCCAAAACAGGAGAGTTTAATTAAGTGTTGTGGGCAGCCTAGTGAGAAACACACTTTAAATTAAACCACTGATGCCGCTATTGGTTCTTTTACCTTAACAGCAATCAGTGGGGGTTTTACAGCATAAATTCAACCCCTCTCTCTCTTTTCCTTGAGGAGGGGTAATGCCCCTATAGCAACGATTTGCAAACTACACCCCCAAAGCATTGCCCCTTTCCCCTCCTCTCTCCCAACAGAGCATTTCATTCTAACACACTTATGAATGTGATAATTAATATTTCTCCCTCTGCTAAACATTTTGTTTACTGGGTGTGACTTCCAGACTGCTGTCATAAAGGTTCAAGCACTATGCTCTGTAGTCTGTGAGACAGAATAGATTTACATGGCAAATTATTTTCTAAAGCATTGTGTAACCATTGGTGTAAAGGAATGAATCAATTTAATACCTCAATAATTAGATTGTTTCAAGTTGGTTGGCACTTTGATTCCTGTGAAGCATTTGTGTTTTCTTTTGGAGAATGCAATTTAAGAGATCAGTGCAGTTATATTAAGAATTAAGAAGCTTTACATCTGTGGCATATTTAATGCACAGATACAGGCGAATGGGTTGTGTAATTAAGACTCTTTTTAAGAAGTTTTCTGATTCTTTGTTCTGATGTTCTTTTTCCTCACTCTTATAAATAAATGATCCTCAATGATTCTTTGCAGCTCTGTACCAGGAACCATTTTTATGATACAGGATTCATGAGTTGCTTTGTGGTTTGTTTGGGGGGGTTGAGGGGGTGGATATTGTTCAGATCAGATTAAATTGATTTCTGACTTTGTAAAGCACCATACTCTACATACACTATGGTTTTCCAAGTAGACAAACTTCTAAGTAATTGCTGTTGGTGGATTTTTCTCTATGACAAAAATTCCTCTGTTGTATCCTTGGTGTATCATTGTATCATGTAGCCCTGCCCCCATCTGAACGGCAGCAATTAGAGCAGCACACTGATTCCCGCTTCACAGTCGTGAACAAGTCTCTCTAACCTTTTCCTCTCACTTCTGAGAGATGGGAAACCCCTGTATACGTCAACGGCGTAGAAACAGGGACCTGTCAAACCCACTGCCATACTTTCATATAAGGACCAGTGGCACAAACACAAAGTCCAATCAAGCTTAACTCTCCTGAACCTTAACCAAAGTTAGAAGAACATTCTTTCCCTTCATCAAGTGACATTTCATCCTGCCAGTGTCTCTTCTGTCCTGCCTGCTCAGATCATCAAAGAATGGACAGCCTCGGTGGACAGCAGCACTATTAACGAGAGAGCAGAACATAAGTCGCATGTAGTGTCTGTGTAAGCCAAGCTGGTGCTTGAATTGTTATGTAAGCTTAACAGCTGTGTCATCATCTCTAACAGTGGTGAAGAACTTTTCTCTCGTGTTCGCAGTCTGGCACTTAGACTCTGTGGTCCTCAGAGTGAAATCTGGAATCTGATGATTCCTACAGCAGTTCAGAAATTCATCCTGTAGTTCAGAATAAAGGCTTGCGGTAGCTTAACTGGTTAACCATCCGTGATGCTACGGTCAGTAGTGCACATACAGTACAGATAACATGCATAGCTTGAATTGATGGTAAGTTGCATTGGATAAAAGCATATGACAAATGCGTAAATTAAATATTTACACCCCTGTCTGTCATGTATGAGATATAGCTTCATGCTGTTCCTTGGTTTACTGGCGCATGCCTAACTGCTATGTCAGTGGTGATGTGGTGTTAAGGTTAAGGTGCAGGAACTGTAAGGTTGCTGGTTTGATCCCCTAACACCATGGTCTATCACGATGTGATGTTATAAAGTGTTATATGTTAGAACTTAAACATGATCTCTTCCATGCAAATCAGAGTTTTTGTCCTAAGTAACCGGAACTATGACAAGAGAGAAACATATTGTAGACTGTTTAGTTACAATTTCACAGTGGTTAGCCCCACCCACCATGAAATGTTGCTGCATTAAGCTTAGGCAGGTTTGCTGAAATCTCAAGTAGGATGTGGTGTAAGGAGTGTTAAGTTATCTTACACATATAAGTTAGTATATAAGTTATAAGTGTTAACTGTTCCCCTGACAAGACATTTAAGGTCAACTTAAGTCCAAAACTGACCTCACATTCTTACAAATGTTCCTTGTCTTATTGTGTACAAGTCATCTGTTCACACTATTCTAAAATGTTTCACCACCATCTCTATACACTCACCTTAACCCCCCTTCTCCAACTACCTATCATACAAAAAGCATGACCATCCAGTTCACCAAGCAATAAATTCCTAATAGATTAGGGTGACCAGATTTGAATTTGTGAAAAAGAGGACACTTCAGCTGTGTGTCCACAGACATGGTGACTATATATGATAATGAGATTTATTGGCCCTTAACAACACTAACAGGCAGAAAAAACACTGCCTCAAGAGGCTATTTGAACTCTTGAACGTTTCAAATGTGCAAAAACAAAATTATACATTTATGTATAATATGTAAAAAACCTTTCTTAACAAGCCAGATGTGCAGTCTATTGACCTGTAGCTTTCGTGGTGCTTAACCATGTGAAAAGCATAGCGTCGCTGTTGGGCGGAATCCTTGTAACTCCACTTTTGGTTTTTGTTGTTTTTTTCATATATCGATACTATTGGTCAGTCCACACGTGGGTCTGTAAATTTTAGAAATGATTAGCCAATGAAAAGTGTTGAAAATAGCTTGGGATTAAACTCGCAACGATTACAGTTTTTCTTGATTGCTTTCATGCAGTTCTCAGATCAAAATTGCAGTGTGCAGAACTGTAAGTGCATTTCTCAAAACAAAATGTACAAGCTGCACAACATAATGGATGACCCAGCAAATGCGCGTCGCTTGCCCAAAATGCTTTGTCTATCGTGCAAAAACATGTTTTTCCGTTAATCATCATGTCAATGCCAGCAGAAAGTCATGTCCTTGTGTCATAGACTATGAACGTGACAGGCAAAATTATTAGTCATGTTGTCAGTAGAACATTGTACACAAAGTACGTTCACATGTAAACTGTGGCTAAGGTTTTGATGACAATGCCTGAGCATGCACTTTTCTGTGCTGCAGATTATGGTCACCAAGTGTCACATTACAGTATGTGGGAGAATCAAAGCAAAATATCAGACTGGATTCACATTTACATTTTTACTGTTGGTACTGGCACTGACATACAGAATACACAGAAAAGTATTTACATATACTCATATACAGCACTACAAAACAAAGGAAAGCATACATAGCCTATTTAGAAATGAAAACAAAGTGAGTAAATTTATACATATATCACAGTAGGCCTATGGGAAATTACGCAGCAGTCTTTCTACGCATTATGTCGATCCTGTCTGTTGTGCCTCTGTACCCTTCCATCACGCATTCTTACTCTTCTTCTTCCTTCTTCTTCCATTGTCAGAAAGTGCTGGACCTCTGAGCTATTTCATAGAACTGGTTGCTCATTGGTTGCTCTAGCGTTTCACATTTTCAACTTCACTTCAAGTGAAGACTCACCTGAGACAAATTCCTCAATTCTGGACACATTTCCTAAACATCTACTCAAAATGTGTAGAAATCTGTATAGACATATGCGTGACATTCTGA